>PVHY01001293.1:42500-165744 GCA_004024945.1 Uropsilus gracilis
GTGACTTCTCTTTTCTCTAATCGCAGTCCCAAGGTGTAGTTACAGGTTTGTATGGGGCATACCCACTATAGTAAGACATCTCTTGTACTGACTCTCCCTTCCCCCTGCCTTACTTCCCTTTCCTCTTAACTCTGGCTTTCATTCCATAAAAAAAGGTATCTAAATCCTTGCCTCAGGCTCTGCTGTTAGAAGAAGCTGAGTTAAGACAGAAAGGCAGACATTAGTTGATGGAGGACTTTGTAGGATCTAGTAAGTAGTTTACATTTCATTCTGAGCATTAGGGAATGCTCAGTTTTAGAGAGTATTGAACGGGAGACTGATGATCTAGTTTACTTTTTAAAAAGATGACTATGCTTGCTGCCTGGAAAACAGATTGAAGGGAGACAGGGAAAAAAGTGGAGAGGCTGTTACCTCGTTTCGATGAGAGATGGATAATAACCTGAACAAAAGTTGCAGCCCTGAAAGATGAGCAGGCTTATCACAAGTCCAAGGTTACATGGATATGGGTGCTGAAAGGTTGCTGTCAGTATTCACTCAGCTCTCAGTGCTTTTGCCAGGAATTCAGATAAGTGACTCCACAACTTGACAAATTATATCCCTCACTGCCCATTGACCATAGGGAAACTCTTCCCTTGGGGAACACTGCTGGGGAGAATGACAGATCTCTACAGTAACCTCAGGATGGGTGATACAAGCCATTCGCTACTCAGGATAGGAGCTCAGATTTTATACTCTCAGTTGGAACATAGTAACCCCCTGCCTTTATTTGACAAAGTATTTCTTTTGCAGAAAGGGATACATGGCTTAAAATGTAAGGAAATATTGCTTATATTAATGAAAACTCATTTAAGGGATACATGGCTAAAAATGTAGGGAAATATTGCTTGTATTAATGAAAACTAATTTAACTTCATAAGACCAGAATATTGGATTTTGACTGCCCTGGGTTTCAATTCCAACTTTACCAGTTCCTAGTTATGTGGCCTCTTAGTTACTCATCTGCAGTTTGGAGATTTATAACACCAACTGCCTGGAGTTGTCATGCTTAAACTGATTTAATGTCTAAAATGCCTGTTATATGCTCTTTCTAGTCTCTTACTGCTCCCAGAATAAATAAATCCTGTGGAAGGTGAAGTTCAGTGGGGATTGAATTAAACTGGGTTCATCCTTAACTCCCATCTGGCAGACTTCCATCCAGGGTTAGACTGGAGAGTCTACATTTTGTACCATTAAGGGAGGTAACAGATCCTTCCCAAACAGCTCTTTGGAGATATTCAAGAGGTTGGAATCTAACCCTTTCCTTTGAAAGGCTCAAAACAGCATTCGTCTGTGAATTACCATGATGGCACCCCTTTAAGATAGTTTGACATGGTGTTGTTCAATCCAAGTTATACATGGGTGATTCTAATACTTAAGGCAGCTATGCCTTCTCACTATGCAATCAGACTCTAAGACGTTTCCTCCTGATGCATCTCTACTTGCTCAAATAAAAAAGAATACTAACTTTTGCAGAATAAATCACCAAATTGCTAATGGAAACTGACTCATACAAACATTGGACCCACCTTAGTCATAGTAATGTGGGTTATTTTTGAAGTCACAGCAGCATTTATATTTATTTTAGAAAATATGGAAAAACACAAAGAAGAAGATTTAAGTTATCCACGATTGGGTTATATATGAAGAGTAACTAAATTGGTGAAATTTTTCTTCTAAGGTTTCTTCCCTCCTCCCATACACACACACACACACACACACACACACACACACACATATACATGCACAGACATATATAACACACACTTATATAAAATTGGATTATCATGTCCACATGTTGCATTTGTTTTTATTTTATTTTATTTATTTTTACTCTTTAAATTACAACCTCAGTAAATGGTTTTTGGGATTTCTCCCCCTCCCTCTTCCCTCTGGTGCCCCCTCCATTTTCTCAAATCCTGCTCTTTGTTGTTTGCTAGTCTGTGTTAAGCCCCTTAAGTTTCTTTGTTTCCTGTGGCAGTGTTCTTTCATTGGTGAGGGACTGTGTTCTTGGAGCCAGGTGAACCATGATGGTAGGTTTTCAGTCTTAAGTTTGCGTTGTGCTGCCAGTCCATATTTATTTGTGGTCTGTCCATGTTTTCTCATTGGAGTTTGTTTTCTCCAATCCCATCTCTGTTGTTTTGCTGCTTTACCTTATGGTTCTGACATCAGGTTTAGGGGCCCTCACCCCCAGCTAGTGTTGGTAAAGAAGTTTCTCTGTGGATACAGGCCTCTGTGAATGGCCGTTGTAGTTCATCTCCTCTGCCTCAGTTTGCTATTTTGCTGTGGGGCCGATGCCCCCAGTCTTTGACCTTCCTCTCTTCTCCCATAGTGTGGGGAGGGTCACCTTGCTCTCCTAAAAGGCATCTCCAAAATGAGGTCTTGGGTCTTCCAGATCTTGTGAGTGAATAGGTGCGCTTCGTGACATCGTGTTTCCATAGTTGTTTCTCCTGTCTTGCATGCACTGGTTCTCTCGATTGTCCATCTGTTGTGGCTAGCTCAGGCTTATGGACTGGATTTTTATCTGGCCTTTCACCCGTTCTATGATGGGGTTTGTGTTATGTATGTTCTTCCTCCTGAAGATTAGCTGGAGCGAGAGTGTAAGGGGCTTCCCCCCTGCACGCCACCGGTACCTCCTTGTGTGGGGATGGATAGCTGGGCATGTGCCATCCCAAACCCCCCTTGGGCTAGGGTCTGGGGAAATCATGCCTTGGCTTATCTGAGCTGCAGATGGCTGCCCGTGCAACAGTCCACCGAATGGGGCTAAAACCCCACCTGGGGCCCTCCTCCTAAGGCTCTCTAGGCACAGGGGTCGTCACCACCTTTGCACTTCGCTGGCAAAGGAGCTCTGACCGCCCAGGACCTCAGTTGTCTAGGCAGCCTGCTGGCAGATGAGGCTCAGGTCCCCGCCCTGCTCCCATGCTGGTTCCTCCCAGCACACATGTTGCATTTGTAAGCTGATTTGCTGATTACTGATTTGCGAGCAACTTTCTACATCATTAAAATTATTTTAGCATATTATTTTTAATAATTGCAAAATATCTCATATGACTGTTATAATCTGTTAACCAGATCCTTAGTGTTGTTTATTTGGATAGTAGTTTTTTAAATAATTAACAGTACAGTGGCCAATTTTGTAAATGAGACTGTGTGCAAGTTTGGTGATTTCATGAGGACAAATTCTTAGTATTGGAATTATTGGGGCATAAGCTATATTTATATTTATGGCTCCTGGGACGTATTGTCCAAATTCCCTTAGGAGAATTTGTGCAACTAACATCCCTGCTTTAGACTGTTTTAACTTACACCAATTCCGTGTGTTTTAATTGTAAGACTATCTCCTGAAATCCTTTTAAATGTTTATTTGAATTATATCACAAACATTTAGTATAGAAAATAATTAAAAGGCAATCACTAAGATTAAGTAGGTCATAATATTTGCCATTTTTGCTTCATCTCTCTCCAGCTTTTAAAGAACTAAAATGTTAAGTTGTATTTATGCACCTTCATCCCTCCTCGATCTGGAAGTTACCAGTTCTTTGAAATTGATGTTTCACTATGTTATGCAAATTTGTAATTGTACTACATTAAAATTACATGTATTAATCAAGTATGCATATGAATTTTTTGTGAGTTTTAAAGTTTTATGTGTGATATATGAATGTGTCCTTTGGCAGTAAAGTGAACATTTGTTTTTCAGATTTACCAGTGTTATTACATGCAAACTTTGTTCATTATTTCACTTTCTGTATAGAGCTCCATTGTATGAATAAATTGCAGGTTCTTAATCCCTTATGAAGGGAGCTATGGGTCTGCTAATATAAATAATGCTGTAATTGTCATTCTTGTACATGTTTCCTTGAACACATGTGCAGTTTATCTAGGGTGAATGTTAGGTGGAATTGGTTGAATCAGGGAATGCCCAATTACAATTTTTTTAGGTATCACTACACTGTTATCTAGAGAAACTGTGCCATCCACACTCCCATGATATATCAAGTTCCCATTTCTATAAAACTTCAACAGCAGATGACCAAGTGTCTAGAATTATTAGTTTGATAATCTGATATGTACTAGAACCCCATTATTGATATAATTGCACTTTCCCTCATTATTGAAACAGTGTACATAAAATATGTTTCTTGGTCATTTGGATTTCTTATGTGATTTGGAGGTTCATATCCCTTTTCCATACTTCTATCAGATGATTTGTGGTTTCTTTGTGATTTATGAGAGTTTTCATATCTAGTCTAGATATGATTTATGGGCTGTAAATATCTTTCCCCTCACATGGCTTGTCTTTTTCACTTTGTTTTATCATGCATTTTGTCATGCAATTATTAATTTTAATGTAATGAATCTTATCTATTTTTTCTTTAGATTTTTAGTTCATTTTATTTTGTTCAAAAGTTCCTTCCATATGATGGAATAAAAAGAGAAGTCATTTGTATTGGTTTAAACTATAATTTCTACAGTTTTGTTGATCATATTTGGCTCTTTCAACCCACTGGAATAAATTTTTTGTATTGTGGGAGGCAGGCTCTAATTTTATCTTTTTCCCCCCTCTATGAACACCATTTAATGAACACTCAATTTCTACTGTTTGTGGGCAGTGGTCTGATTGAACCTTCCATCCATGTCTCACTGATTTAGTATTTTTAATTCTACAGTTTTGATACCTTAGGGTAAGTTCTTCCACACCCCTGCCAAATTATCTTGGATATTGTTCTTTTATTTACCCATATGACTTTTAGTATATTCTTGTCACATTTCATTTAAAAAATGAAACTTTGATTTGAACTGAATTTATAATATTATTTGGGTGAGGACTGTGATCTTTAAGCTATCCAGTTTTCCCACCTTTGAACCTGACATTTTCCCTCCTATACTGACATTTTTTATAAAGCTCCTCAAGAGAGTTTAAATTTTTCTCTACATCTTTTATTAGATTATCTTTGGATGTCTTCATACTATTGCATGGTATCTTTTTATCATTGTATTTTATCATTCTTTGTTGTAGTTGAATCAGATTTGTGTTTTTGTATACTGATTTCCTGCTCAGCATCTTTGCAGAACTCTTGCTACTTAGAATGATAATTTTTGTTAGGATCTCCTATTTTGTACATAGATACCATCAACTGTGAATGACAGCTTTGTTTTTTTTTCTTTACAGCCCATAGGCCTTTTCTTTCTCTTTCTTTGCTTATTGCATTGACTAGTGCTCCAAGTACAATATTGACTAGAAACGTTTCAATGAGTGTGGCCTAGTCACAGCCTTCATTTTAACTATATGGCTGGGGCTCAAGTTATGTTGTCCTTCTGAATAATACCTTAGTTTTGATCACTCTTCTCGGCTTACATGGTGCTGTTGCCTAGTGACTTAGCTCCATCTTGTGTGTGTGTGTGTGCACGTGCATGCATTCACAAGTATAACAATATCATCAATACATGTGCATGAATATTTTTTCCTTTACATTTTACTGACTTGAATTATTTTATAATTTTGTACATATCATATATATGCAATATAATATCAAGAGATACATTTCCTACCCATAATCTTTTTTTCTTTCTTCTAAGTGTAATTTAAATTTTTTAAAATTTGCATATGTATGTTTATTTATATTACATTATTGCATTATTGTGTACCTCGGGGCTTTCCCACTTCACTAACACCTGTTAACCATCCTGATCTTTTGTCTTCACCTCCCTCGCCTTCTTCCCCCTCCTCCTCTCTTGCTCCATTATTCAGTCCCATTGGGTGTTATTAATTTTTCTTGTTCGTTTGCTTGTTTTTCCCTATATCCATCATATAAGTGAGACCATTCTGTATTTCTCTTTTTCTTTTTGACTTATTTCTGCTAATATGAGTCCTCCTTGATTGATGCATAGTATTCCATCGTGTATCTGTACCACATTTTTTAAAGCCAATCATCTGTTTTGGGGCATTTGGTTTGTTTCAAAATCTTGGCAATTGGAAGCAGAGCTACAATGACCAATGTGCATCAGTATTTTACACTTGAAGATACTGCATTATTTTCTGGACTCTGATAATTGCTGTTTCTATCAGGTAATTCATTGTATCTTTCAGGATGTTTTTAAGATTTTCATTTCATAATTTTCAGTCTTTTGATATTTTACTATAATGTGTACAGGTGGATTTATCTTTGTTCATTTGTCTTTGAACTCATCAAAACTTTTTTTCTTTATTTATATATTAATTTCACATCATTTATATCCCAGGGATTTACACCCCCCCTCCCCTCCATTCCCCCCCTTTCCCTCCTGCCCAAAGTTGTGTGCTTCAGTTTGGTGCTTAGCTTGTTTCATCAAAACTTTTGACTCAGGATTTATATCTTTCCTTAGAACTGGAAACTTTATCCTTTAGCTCTTCAAATACTGTCTCCCTTCAGTTTCTCTATTACCTATTTCTAGGAATTCCATTAGATATAATTTGTATCTTCTATCTCTGTCTTCAGGTCTCCTAACTCCAGTCCTCTTTTTCATCTCTACCTCTCTGTGCTATGCAGTGGGGAGTTTCCTCAGCTGAGTTTCCCTGCTCATTCATACTCTTCTTAGATGTATCTGCCCCAGCAGTTAACGTATCTACTGACTTTCATTGAACTGTCTACATTTTTCAATTCAAGAAATTTTGTTTGTCACATAAAGTGATATTTTTCATTATCAGAAACTTTGTTTGGCCATGTAACTTTTTTTTTTCATTCTGTCCTATTATTTTTTTTTTTTCCTTTTCAGATTAGTTTTGATTGTTTTAAGCTCTGGCACTCAAATTCTCTTATTTATTGTGTTCACAGATGTTTCCTTTTGGTAGAATTTTGTTGTGTGACTAAGAGGTTGATTGCAACCTCATGTGTAGTGATGCTTATTTTTTCTATGAAAATGTAGGATGACTTAGGTTCTAAGAGTAGCTTTGCAGAGTGGTTTTTGTTCATTCTTTCTTAACTCAGGACAGTTATAAGGACAATGTCTTTACTTTTCTTGTTTTCTTAGCTTTAGGGTTCCTGAGCCCCGTTTTCGCTTTTCTCACTCAGGAATAGTAACTTCATTACCCACTTTTGCTGTGTTGATATTCATGCAGTTTATTATTTAACTGGGGCTATAGTCCTTCATGTATCCCAGCTTAATGCAGAATCTCAATTTGCACTTTGGTTCCTATATGCTCTTAAGATATAACCCTTTTCCAATGGCGTTAAAACCCACCTGTCAGGTCCTCAAGGTTCCTAGAACTAGCCACTGTCTGATAAAAACAATTTTGTTTCACAGGCTCAGTCCTACGATGTTCATTTCCTTCTAGAAACCAAAAATCTTTACTTTTTTTTTTATTTTGCTAGTTCAGCAAGATAGCTTTCAAAGTGTTTGAAAATACATTCCTGTACTTTATTTAGTTTTTTAGAAATTTGGAGTAAGCAGGTTTTCTTATTCTGCCCTCTTGCTAGCACTGTATCCTTGAATGACTTTTACAAAGAGATTAAAATAGGAAAGCATAAGATATTTCCTGGGAGATACAGAGAGTCCTCCAAGACTTAATAAGGATGATACTCTTCATAGAGAGTTTATTCAGAGTGCTGGACTGAGTGTAGGGGCTGGTGAGGAAGGACATGGGGGAGAAACAGCAAGACATTAGTGGGCAGTTACTTTCTGCTCCCTCAGATGGTATGTGAGTACTTAGCTAATGACATTTCACTTAGAAAAGTCATCATTGATAAGTCCTTACCAGCAGCTCCTAAAAATATCTTGCCTGAAATGATTAAGTCTTTAGGATATGAAAGATGAGAATCTGGAAGTGGGTGGGGTTGGTTTTCAAGTTTTAGTGAAGGAAAATTCTAGAAGCAAGGTGGAACTACAAAGGGTGTTAGCAAAAGGAGAAACGGAAGGACTCAAGCTCTCTCTAGCTTTGAAAAGAAGGGGAAGCAAACAGAAGATGATGTGGGGGATGAGGGTGTAAAGGATTGACTTGGAAATATGAGTGTGGGAGTTTTCACTGAAGACAAAGCTGATTTAGGAAAACCTCTTCTCCATGGAGCCTTGCGACCACATTTCTTCGTACAAAGACTGTGAAATATTGCTTGTCTGAAGTGCTGTGTGAAAGTCGGAGCAGATCATGTTGGATTGTGGTCATTCTCCCAGGTTCACCCTTTTGGCCACTGCTAAGAATCTGCTTTCTTTATGTCAATGCATGGAATTTCATTTCTGACTCTGAGGCTAACCATATAAGAGAAAAGGAAGTGGCAAGAGGGAATGCCTAGCATGGCAAGGGCATTTCATAGCGATGTCTGACTTTCCTGGCTATCATGTCTGTGAGTTGTATGATCTTGAGTAACACCCTGAGTTATTCCATAACAGTATCTCAACAGGACCAGTTTGTGTCCCCAAAGTACACATAGTAGTATCTGTAAACATTTTTGATCATCACAGCTGGGGGTGCAGTTAATATCTAGAGATTAGAGGCTAGGACTGCTGCAGAATATCCTATAATGTACACAGCCCACAGAGAATTATCTCACGCAGAAATGTCAATAGTACTGGGGTTGAGATCTCTGCTCAGTATGTCTTTTCTTATCTCTCACATGGAGGGGCTAAAAAAGAGCTTGATATGCATTTGGCTGGGTTTGGTAAGCTTTGTATTTAAATTAGCCATCTGTGTTACACAGACCATGTCTCTACATATCACATTCACAGGAACATGAATCAAATGAAATGAACCCTTATCCCTTTTCTACATGAGAACAAAATCTTATATTGGAATGTTGTGAGATTTTCAGGTTCACAGAGACAACTACAGCGTGTTGGCCTCCACAATGACCTGTCGACTTGTCAGGTCCGCCTGCAAATACCGCTTACACATGGAAAGGAAAGGTTGAGGATGATCTTCCTTGAATTAAAGTGATTCTCTTTATAACAGCTTTTCCAGTTGACCCAGTATACACAGACCCTAAGCAGTTCATGCCCTGTTTGTGTTCATTTGGTTTTGCCCGTAGTTCCCAGGAAATTCTTGTGGTAGGACATGTAAGAGAAAGATTGGTAGGGGACCCTTCCCATCTTCTGAGGAGGAAGTCCAGCGGTGTTCTGAACTTAAGGGGTACAAATGGAAATGACAATAAAACTGTGAAAATGTAATAGAGACCATGGGTGACAGGATTTGGGAAATGCTTGGTGTCAGAGGTGAGCCGGAAGGAAAATCCAGAGATTCCAAGAATTCAAAGGCTTGTGTGTGAGTCAAGGTGCTGCAGACACAATGATAGACCTGGGAAGGCATGGATTTGGAGGAAAGATTGTGAGGATTGTGAGTTGTTCTTGAGTCAGCTCAAGATTCATGGTGCTATCAGGTCCGCCATGGGGCTTGAACAATTGTGAATGTGGTGCCTGAAGCAGATGATGGCCAGAGGAAAAAAAAGTGAGTCCTCTAGATAGTAGTTTTGGTTGAAGCCATCCGGATGAATGAGATCATCAAGAGAGAGTGTACACATGGGTAAGAAGGTGGGAAGCAGGCTCTGAGAAACGTGTACAGTTAGGAGGGGGAAGAAGACAGGGCAAAGAAGGAATGAAGGGGCAGTAGGAAAAGTGGGAGGAGAACAGAAAATTGGTCAGGCTCCTGAGGGGGAGGTTTATTCCCACTGAACCCTGAGGCTTCAGAATGTGAACACATCCTAATAGCTTCTGGGGAAACAGACTCTGGCTTTAAAATTCCTCAGAATGTATTTAGCTGGGAGAGTGTTGAGGCACCTGATCATTTTATCATGTCTTGGAGTCTCAGTCAGAGGGTGAGGGGGGGAGACAGAGAGAAGGAGGCTCTTCAGTGAGTCATCCCTCCTGTGTCTTAGGAGTTTTGGTGAAACAGTTTGCTGCCAGAGAAAGCTGCTTGGTTTATTTTATAATAGGTTTCTGGAACACTGTGGCAACACTAGGACTCTGGGAGCGGCAACCTGAGAGGTACACCAAAGGGAAGGCTTTGGGGGGGAGGCTGTCTGTGGTTGGCTTTGTGTGTGTCATCCTGTGCTCCAAAGCCTGTGAGGTTGGGGGCTGCATGGGGCCCTGTAACTTAGGAAAGCCTACTGTCTCCAAGGTAGTCACTTTTCTCCTTTTGACCTTTGGCCTCAACAGAGACTCTGTGCCCACTACTTGATCCTTGCTGAATCCTGAGGGACTCAAACTTCTTCCTCTGTGGGTGGAACCCATTCCTGCTCGGGCTCAGGGTTCATGGACACTTACCCCTTCAGTCTCTAGCTCTCACCCTAAGGTGTCATGCTGAGATGTAATGCTTGGGCTGGCAGCCAGTGCCACTTGGAGCCCTGCCACTTCTTAGCTGTGTATCTTTAGCTTAGGGATCTGGCTTCTTTGATTTCACCTGTCTCCCCCAAATAGTGGTAGAAACCAAACATAATACTTCATAGGATTTTCATGCAGATCAAATGAGATAGCACACACGGGGCTTGGTCAGACCTTTCACAAATGTTAGTTATTGTACGCTTTGAAACTTTTATTGCACTCTCCCGTTCCTCTTTTGTTGAATTGTTTTCAGAATTTCTTTCCCTCTGTCCCCAGTGTTTTCCACTTTTCAAAAACTAATTAATTGGAAGAAAATTATAACCTGGCACTCCTTAGTTAGGCTCTTGTCTGGCTCTCTAGGCCAGTGAAGGGTCTTGAATGCTTGCTTTGTTCTGGTGTAATTCCTTTTTGGAGAGAGAGCACTGTCTTTTGACATCACCTATAATGGCTGATGTCTCTCCCCACAAATCCAACAAAGATGCCACCCCCAGGGCTGGGGCGGCCCAAGTTGACAGAGCGTTTCCACACACATCATCTCAACAAGTCCCACATTGTTTGGGAACTGGGTCTTCTACCCCAGGGAGCTGCTTTGGGCTCTGGCTTCTAGATGTGTGTATGCGTGCATGTGTGTGTGTGAGTGTACATACACGCAAGTTTGAAGGATTGCTTCTTTTCTTTTAATACAAAAAGCTGAAGTTTCAAAGCAGGTGGGGTGTGGGTTAAACACTGTTCTAAATGGCAGGCCTGCTGTTCGTTGGGAGGGAAAGTGGCCTGGAAGTTTAAAAATAACCTGAACATTATAGACTCCTGTGAATTCTACAGCCCGGAGGATTGTGAGTCTGTGGGTGTCTTACCTGCTGGAGAGTACAGGCAGATAAACAAGTTGAGAGGCAGGAGGATTAAAATTTGCCAAATTCTTTCATGGCAAGTGTTGGCAGAAGCATTCATGAAAAATAAATCCAAGCCATACCTAACGATCAGGATCGATATTCCTGAGGGGTAGGAATTGGGCTACCCTTTATTCTGCTGAACACAAAACACTGGATAATTGTGAGTCCGCTATGCAGTAGGCCTCTCCTTTCTGCTCTTGAACATCAACTTCTCTGCCTTCCTCTCTCCCACCAGAATTTTGGGGATGCCTTTTCCAGATCGTTGCCTCAACCTCACAGGGAGTTCAGGGGTTGGGGTTTTTATGGGAGTTTAGGTCATTCACTGAAAAACAAGTTTATGGTTTGTAAAATGTTCATCGTGAGTTAAGTGCACACAGCAATACATCTTTTCGATGTGGAGACATCTCAGTAAGTTAGAACAGGTTTGGAAGCAGCACTCAGTTCCCTGTGGTGTGGCTCTTGTTGCCAGCCTTGTTGTGATGCAGAACTGCAGCTCAGGTAAATTCCAGCAGGTGCTGGAATATGGGTGCACTTGTAACTCTGTCATTACAGTTGCTCTCATTGTCTCAGAAGGCAGGTGCTTTTGCACAGAGTGTGGGAGTGGGATGTTACAAAAACCAAGCAGACTGAAGTGACGGTCTCTCTGTCTGTCCCATGTACTAATGACTCTTCTATTCCGAGGCTCTTCAGCACCTGGTGTAATGTCTTGGCATATTCCGTGTGAAAGAAAATGTCTAGTCCAAATCTCCACTGATGATTCTCAGTGAGGGGCCCCACAAAGTGCTGGTGTGGGGCCCCACAATAGGTTTTGGAGACTACTACATTAAACGTTGATTTTTCTGTTATGTCATTCACCACCTGTCTGGCCTTCAAGGAAATTATTTAATCTCTTGTAGTCTTGCTTTGCTGATCTGTACAATGGAGATTATAATAGTACATATACTAGATTATGATGGAGATTATAATAGTACCTATGGAAGGCCTCTTTTGAGAAATAAAGAAAGCTAGAAATAAGGAAAGTTATTATGTGTCTTGCACATAATACCTATTGCAAATAATGCTATTAACGCAATTGCTTCAACTTTTATTTGTAATTATTGTATACTTTTTTGATGCATGTCTGTTTTTCTCTGAATAGTCTCGGGATTTGCAATATCAAATAATAGAAACTATTTTAACAAGGAAAAATGACATAATAGGAAGTTTTAAGTTACTGTGTTTATACGTGGCCACTTTACATTTGGCCAGATTATTTTGAACAATATAGTTCTTTATGGTATAATGACTTGAAACACTAAACACATCTTTGAGGGAAAGGGCTATACTCTGTGTGTGTGTGTGTGTGTGTACAGTTGCAGGTACACTGTGAAGGATTGGCTTCTTAAAGATGTTAGAACAGTATTTCAGAAACTCTTTTTTCTTGAGAATTATACTTCTACCTATCTGAATTTTCAGTGGTACATTAGGAATAGTTAGCAATCTTTAAAAGAGCTTGTGATTCTTTGCATCTGAATCCATTGTATTCAACCTGAAAGCTCCTGAAAGCATGGAAAGATAACTTGCACGTGTTTGTACACTTGGCAGAACTTGAGATTAGCTCAGAATCTGGTGTGTGTCTCTGAATATAAGCAAAAAAAAAATGTGTGTGTGTCTCTTTAACATATAATTCTTCATAAGGGAAAGAAGTCTGATGATGACATTTGCCTTTTTGTAGAGAGAAGAGATAGAACCAATTTTTTTTTTTTTTTGGGAAGCAGAATTTTATTCTGCTATGTTTCAATTTCTGTAGAAAGGGATCTGAAAATACTCTTTATGTGGGGGTCTGAATGTCTCTTTAATAACTGATTCTCCAGATCTTACTTCAACCATATTTTTAAAGAGCAGCTGGTATGCTTCATAAGAAAAAGAACCCTGTAATTTAATGATTGATAAAATGAGGGTGAGGCTGTTATTGTGCTGACTTGGTTACCTGATCTTTGAAGGTAAGCATCTTTTCTTGATATAAGGGGGTGGGGTGTGTCAGAGATCGGGGGAGGGAGATGAGCACTCATCCCATAAAGAACATCTGTGAACACTGGCAGCAGAGCAGACAGTGAGAGCAGAGAGAATTGTTTGGGGAAGGGCAGCCCCGGTACAGTGTCCAGCTCTCTGACTGATGTCCAAACTTTTTTCACCTGTAAGAGTTGCAGGAGACTTTTTCATTCACTGTTGACTGTGTATTGAATAAAATATTTGCTGTGAAAATAACATAATGCAGGCACTCTAGGGAATAAAACGAAAGGGGAGCTGGGTCCTCTGCTTCGGAGAAGCTTACACCGTAATTGAGAACTCGAGGCATACGTAACTGAAGCGTATAAATAGGAATGTACTGGTGACATTCTATCCATGGCAGTACATGAATGAAACACAAGTGCCATACATTTACAGGAGGTAGAGAGCACAGAGTGGGAGAGATTATGGAAGACTTCCTGGAAGAAGCAGAAAGAAATGAATCATGCCTTAAGGGATACGTAGGAGCTAGAGAAACAGTATAGAGGAAGGGTGTCCTGGGTCAGTCCGAAGCAGTTGCGATGAGTAACTGCTTTGTGAGCAGCGCTTTGAGGTAGGAATGGGCATGTGTTGAAACGACCTTAATACTGTGACAATTGGAGATGGTGTGGAAATGTGGATTATTTTCAACTGTCAGCCTAAATGCTGCCATTTTTTTCAGCAGCAGGGAGTCACTGAAGCTAAGTGATTGACAGGGAGAATGATGTAACATGGATCAAGACTGGAATTTCAGGAGGGGGGGAGCTTGCTTTGAGGGAATCAGAATGAATGCACTTTTAACACAGAGCTTGAGATGAGGGACCGTTCACATGGAGGAACCTACTTCCCAACTGGGCACTAGATCTGGAATGAGGTAGATGGGAAGGGTTGGGGGCTACATGTGGAAAGAGAGAGATAGTTGATAAGGAAAGTGATACGACCTTGGAGGGGGAAGTCATAGCCAAAAGGCAGAGGCGGGAGGACAGCCATGGGGTGCTGCCATTGTGCTTATGAGAGTGAGAAAGAGGAGCATGGGGGGACACAATGGCAACCTGGAATTGCAGTGACTGGGACTCTAAGAGAGCGGGCTCTGTAAGGAAGGTTGGTGGTGTCAAATGCTGGGGCTGATCCTGGAAAATGGGGGGAAACAGAACCACAGGAGGTCAGTGGGGACAGTGAAGGGTATCTGTCTGAGTTGCAATTTCTGGGAAATGGGAGGGACAGAGTCAGAGAATGGCCTTCCCAGGTGCACATTTCAAAACTGGCCTTAAGTCCATATCATATGGGGATGCCTTATTCACGCTGATTATTTTATACCAGGTGGGTGGAACCAGCTGCTCAGTGTAGGAGAGAGTGGGTGAGAAAGGGTGTGGTGATGGACAGGTGGTGGCTTCATCTGCTGACAAGTCCAACCCAGAGACTTCTGGAAGAGGCGAGACTGTGGGTGCAGTGCATTTGAGTTCTCTGGGCCCCTGGGCTTCCTCCAGGGGAACGCAGGTGTGAGCTGTGTTTCCTGCTATTGGGACATGTCTTCAAGTGTGAAATGTGGGACAAGAGCAGTGAGCTCAGGCCTCCTTTGCAGTAGCACCTGACACCCTGCCTGACTGCTCGTGTTACGTTTGCTGAATGAATGAATCAGTCCGAGCCCACCCAGGCAGAGCAAGCTTCGCAGTGTGGGGGCTGTATTTTGTTTTCTCAGTCAAGAGGCCAAGGGGGTGGATGGATGGGCGTGCTTCTGTCAGTTGTTCTTACCGTGGATTTCATGCTCCGCTCAGCCCCATCACTGGGGCTCTGCGGTTGTTTTGCTTCACTTGGCTTTGCTTGGCAATGAGGCTGGGCCCAGAGTGGGGAGGGGTGATGGGGCAGGAATCCTTTGATGTCTGGGGCTACACAGTGAACCTTCCAACTGACTTTCCTAAGAAAGATTCATGTTTACAAAGTTAAACACTTTTGACTTTGATCCTAGCTGAAAAGTGACCTTTTTTTTTATGGGCTAAAAAAGGATTGAAGTCATGATAGATTGGGGTCTGGGAGTCTGGGGACCTTGGAGAGCTCTTAGTTCTTGTCTCATCAAGGAATGATTTCAACATTGAGCCCAGAGTTAGGCAGAAAAGCAAGATATACTGACAGATAAGAAGGACAGGAAAGTTCTCTGAGTAGAGAGGGGTCCTGAATGGCTTCCCGCTGAGGGGGCATAAACAGGAGTTTATATGAGTATGGGTGACAAGGCCATGGGGTGTCTTGGTCTGTGTCTCTTGCTGTTTGCTTGGGGTCCTTGGGTTCTCATAGGTTACTGAGACACACTGAGCCTCCCAGGTTGCTTGGCCTGCTTTCCCGAAACCAACTTTGGTCCACTGTTTTAGCATTGTGTACTTGTTTTGGTGCTCTGGTCATTCACTTTCTGCTCATTTGGGGGTACCCTGACCCCAAACCAGTTGTTCCTCATTCAGTTTGAGAAATGACCTTAGGACATCTGGGCTTGGGGGGGTCCCCCGATTCTAACTGACTACCTATACCCATTTCCCAACTTTCTCATTTAGTCATACTAGAATCGTGATGATAGAGGGTGCTACACCCCCCACCCCCAGTAGCACCCTCTATCAGTGAGATCCTAGATCTCTGCAGTGCTTGCTGTATGCTACCATGGCACAAATGCATTTGACGAACACTTAGGTCGTACCTGTTGTACGCCACATATCGATCTATGTGTTTGACAGCATATTCACTCAATTGTCATAACAGTGCTGTGCCAGCTGCTATATAGGCTTAGAAATTAAACTCTCTGGGTGATCTCTGGTTCATGGTCAAGACTCACCTCTTCAAGTTTCAAGATTGTGCTGATAACTGGATACTTAAGAAAACTATGATTTAACATGAAGTAGTTTAATAGTAGCCATGCAGTGACTCCTGACCTTATTAGCAGGAGGTCTAGCTCAGCTATGTCCTAGCTCTGCACTGGGGAAGAAGACCCTGACTCTCTGGGTCGCAGATCATAGGATGCACGTCCCAGTTCTATATGAAGATGCAGTGAGACAACATTGCCATGCCTGACACCCAGAAAATATTGAGTTGTCATAAATGAAGGGTTTTGAAAACATTTCTTAGCAAAAATAGCAGATCTTGAGCTAGCTGATAGGGTGTTGGGATTGTGGGGTTTCCTCAGACACAGGTTTTGAGAAATGCTGGATCTAGGGATGGGTGCTAGGTAATTGTGTGAAATTATGTGGTCCCCTCATTAGGGAATGTAAGGTATGTGACAGTGGAAGCCACCAGCCTCCCAAGATGTCTGCATACCATAATGCTCCTCTGCTCTGCTATGAATTTGCACATGGTCTCCTGCCAACTTTTGTCTTAAGTGCCCCCTCCCAAATCCTCTCCTCATTATGTTCCTTGCAGCACTGTTTTGCATAAGAGTCTATTTCTTGGAAAAGCTCAACAAGGGGAAAATAGAACAAAGGGGCTCTGATAGCTTAAGCATAGGCTATCTGAGTGGAACTGGCAGGGTGGGGAGGGGAGGGAATGGAGGAACAGGGCTTATGGGAGGGGCACAAGTCTCATAGATAAGGCAGAAATGCAGACTCAGTGATGGGCGAAAATCTTGTATAAAGATGACTCAAGGCTGGAAAGAGCTTTATGAATGAGAGGTATAGGTGAAGGGCTTCTCCATTCTTGCCACTCATGTCTATTCATCTTGATACAGATGCCCCTGACCTCCCTGGCCTAGGGGAGTGAAGGACCCACAACCAGTCTCCTCCCTTCCTGCTTGCAAGGCAGCAGAGGTAAAAGCATTGAAATGGATATTGCATAGGACTAATATTCTAGGACACATTTCTCTTGCTTTCTTAGATCTCACTGGGCTTCTAGTTTGGGTTTATGTGATGGATTATCTTGCATCATCTTGTGTGTATGATGTGTGTGTGTGTGTGTGTGTGTGGTATGTGGTGCACTGTCCCTCTGTTCAGTGTGTAGGACTGCTTTTTCCAAATCTCTGAGATGACTGGTGGCATTGTAGTGAAATTGGGGTTTCAACATTGTCAATCTCATAAGGGAGTAGAGGACTGGTGTCCAGAGATCACCTCCTTAGCAATGTCTAGGCTCTGAGGTCTGGTCTCTCTTTTGCTGGGTACCATCTACCTGGGCTCATAGCCATGTGCCCACACATGACCAGTAGATGGCGCACTAACAACAGGAAAGGAAAATTTCTCTTTGCTTCTCCTGGGCTAGGAAAGACTTTTCGGAAACCTTTTCCCAGAGTTATGACCAACTACTGATTTTCCATATTTCCATTTAAGGGCCTTTAAGAGCACAGTGGAATCAGGCACAGCAAAGGACAATGCCCACCAATGTCCCTTGGGATGATCAAACGGCAAGGAGCTGATCTTGGGTTTTTTCTAAGGACCCTCCTGGATCTTGAAGGCAGCGCAAGCGTTGCAGTCAAGGGCCTTCCCAGCTTGGTCCTTGGAGCATCTGACCACAGACCAAATTCAAGCTGAGGGTGGTCCGCATAGCTTTCCCGTAGGCTTAGGAGTGTATAGTTTCCTTTCTAGGTAAGGAACCATTTAGAGTTCCACTCTTCCTACCCTGGAGAGATTAGCCTGGATATTAGAAAGAAACGTTACTGGAAATCAGAAGCTCTGTGAGCAGTTCACACTCTGCCTTTTATCAGATGTGGGCAAAGTACTTAACATGTATGAAAAGTGCTACTTTGTTCACCAAATCAGGGTCATTGATAGTTATTGCCAGGTGCATTTCAGGGGTTTAGAATGAGGTTTATGTGACCTGAAAACTACTAAAACACACATAAGCCAATATTCAACCGTTAAAGGCTGTCTTGGAAGGGTTACCAGGAAGGATATCTTAGACCCTAAAGATCTCAAGAGTTGTGACAGTTCCTAGGCAGGGAAGTGGACCTCCCTCCTGGGGTTGCTGCCCTCGGCCAAGGCCATCCAGAAACCACCTTGATCATCAGGTTGGTCTTGTCCTCTTGGCTGGCACCCTCCAAGAATGGCCAGTTCAAGTCTCCCCTACAGAGGCCTATACTCCAGCAGTCTGCGTTCTCTCTAACCCACGTGTCTGTGATTCCTGTCTCTTCAGGAAGCAGGAAGAATAGCTTCCACACCAATGGGACCTTGCATCTTCACATGCATTGTCCTGCCTAGGGATTCTAGGTCTTCGAGGGGAGGCCAGCAGCCACAGAGTGCACAGGGCACTGCAAAGAGAGAGCATGGAGAATCAGGGCTCGCTCTCTGCTGGGGGGCTGGAGGGAGGGATACTGAAGATTCAGAGTTAGGGTTCCTGACCTTCCAAGAACCTCTTCCAGGGGATAAAGGGTTGTGCTATGCTTGCCCTAGGCATTAACACATGAACTCTGCTCCTTCCTGCTGAAACCAGGACACAAGGTGAGGAGGTGAAGTAGCCATCAGAGAATGAGGTCCATTAAACGCTCTAGCCAGCCAGGTTATAGAATCTAATTGAATGTAAGAAGGGAATACGTTGTTTTTGTCAGCCTTATTATCCTAAGTGCCTAAAACAGTGCCTGTTGTGACTCAAAAATAATATATTGAATGAGTGATTTGAGCGAATTTCGTGCTGTGGTTGTAGTCCTTTCTGAAAGCAGGGATATGGACTTGATGGTTTCAGAAAGTCCTTTCTAATCCTCTGTAGTTCACAGGGTTACTAAGACATGACTGATTAGTTTTAAATGCTAGTGGGCTAGTGGGACTGCATGGTTTATACCTTTTCTTCCACTTCTAACTAGCTGTGCAGGTAGGAAAGGACTCTGATGAAGAGGATGGAAGGACAGATAAGGCAGGAAGGCTAAATCAAAATTCAAGTTACAGCTGACTCACCTTAAATAGTAATTGAACTTGAACAGGTCCACCTCAAAGACTCAGCGTCTGCTGGGGTGGCTCAGCTGAGACTGGAATCTCCAGGATCCGGAGCACTGATCCTCTCTTCCTTCTCCCCTCTCCCCCAAAGGAGTTGTGTAAGAAATTACATGATCTTGCCCACAGGGACACACAGACATGTGCGTTAAGCGCCACCACCTTTCTCACCAGTTAATCTCCCATCATGCCCTTGAAGCCACACTCATCATGATTTCCAACATACGGTCAATCTCTTTGCTCCTTTTAGGAGCCCGCTCACTGCCTTGGCTATTCCGTTGCTCAGATGTGGCTCCTTAAGAAGGACCCTGTGCTGTGTGGCCAAGGCAGGGGAGCAGAAGGCTTGTAGACTTGGAAGGGGACCGCGGTACCTGTTCTCAGTGCACACCTGCCAGAAGGTCACTGTAACCTTGTTTTCTTTGGGGCTTGAAGCCCACCTTCCCCACCCCAATTAGTAGCTCAGATTGCTTTTCTTCGTTAAGGGAGTGGGCTTAGGGAGGTCGGTGGAGGTGATTTGTTGGTAAAAGATGGAGGTGGGAAGCACCCCTCTTCTAAGATTTTTAGAAAGGGTAGTTTAAGCCATAACTTCACCCAAAGTTCCCACATCTGGGCCATGCCTCCAGGAGCAGATCACCTTCCAGGAGTGAGCTGTACAGGGGTCTGCTGCTGAAGGCAAACCTAAGGGGCTACCCTAGGTCTCTCCATTTGGGTAGGGAAGTAGGAACTCGCTTGGAGTTGGCACCTAAAGCGGAGTGTGGAGCCCGCAGAATTCCTTGCATCTTCCCCAGGCTTCCTGACTGCCAAGTGGGGAGAAGGGGCTGATGACTGCAGGGAACCCCCTGGACAGCATTCACGAAGCCTAGGAGTGGCTACTCGGTCCTGGTAAGCGGTGCGCAGAGCGCAAAGGCCTCCACTGGTTCGTGAGCGGCGGCGGGCTGGACACCAAGCCTCGTAGCCGGCGGGGCACAGCTCTGGTGGGCGCCCTTCGGCGGGCTCGGCCGGCGCGAGTGCGTGCGCGCGCGCGCCCGCCAGGCCCGTTCTCCTGCGGAGACTCCGCGGCGCCACCAGCTGTGGCCGCTTCTCGCCTCTCGGCATTACTAGCGGACTTCTGCAGCGCTAGCGGCTTACTCCCTTGGGTTACAGACGCCAACCAGCCGAGCTAGCATCGCGTCCCAGGCACCTCCAGCCAAGGTTGGCCGGGGTCCTTCCGGCTCCATCCCCGCCCCTCCCGTCTCCGCCGGCCCCGCCCCCGCTTCTCCGGCGCTCCAGTGAGCGCCCGGCTGCGCTTCTGCGCTCCGCTCGCTCTGCCCCAGCACGCTTTGCACCTCTCCTTTCCGGCTTCTCGTCTGCTCCCCGGGGGGGAACCGTCAAGGGTGCACGGGCAGGACCGAGTCATTAGTGGGGAAGTTAGCTCTTTGGACAACTCCCGTGCCAGGCCACCGCGAGGCTCCGCGGAAACCTGTTCCTCCCGCGCCCGCGAGCTTGCCGGTCGCCTGGCGGCTCCCGCCCTCTCGCCGGCGCAGCCGCGGATCGCTGTTGCATGCTGAACCCGGGAGGCGGCGGCGGCGGCGGCGAGCGCTCCGGGAGGATGCTGGCGCTCGGGCTTCGCTGCTCTCTGGATGCTGCTCAACTTCTATCCCAAGCGCTGGAGCTTTGAAGTCATTTGTCCCTCGCCGGTTGGATCAAATTCTTATTTTGAGATTTGGGGCGTTGCGGTTTACGCAGGAACCTCAGTACTGCCCCCCCCTCCCCACCCCCGTTGGATGCATCTGTGCTAGCAGATTTAAAGACTCACATCTTGACGGTGGAATTTCTTAGATGGACTTGCAGGGGCTGGCGTTATAAAGCATGTCCTCGTAACCCTGTCCTTGCTATTATTATTTTTTTTTAGTTCTTTTGTTTTCCTTTTTTTCCCCTCCCCCAACCAATAAATCACCCAACTGTTACCTAGCGGGCCGGTGCTCGCCTCTCTCCTAGAACTAGGTGGTGCGTCTGCCAGAAGAGGAGCTATGTTTGAGGAACAGCAGCCTACTCCACCCCTCTTCAGTCCCTGAACGCCACCACACACTGGCATTTTGAAAAAAAAAAAAAAAAAAAAATTGCCTCCAGAAACTGAGCACCCCTCAAGCCCTCCCTCCCCTCCTTTTCTTCCTCCTTGAGGGATGGAGCTTCGCAGAGGGTGTTTTTAGAGCCAACAGTTCAGAGCGACGAGCTTGCTGTTGCCTCCTCTCCGAAGAGCTCGCGGGGCTCCCCGGAGGCGGTGGTCTCGGGGCCGGTTTGGATGCGGCTCTGAGCCTCCGTTAGCTTTCTGCTTGTCGCTGTGTGCGGGTGTCGGCGGCGATCACCTCTGTGTGTCTTCTGTCTGTTTGAACTTCAGGATGGCTCGCTTCGGGGAGGCGGTGGTCCCCAGGCCGGGGTCGGGCGATGGAGACTCAGACCAGAGCCGGAACCGGCAAGGAACCCCGGTGCCGGCCTCAGGGCCCGCGGCCGCCTACAAGCAGTCGAAAGCGCAGAGGGCGCGGACTATGGCTTTGTACAATCCCATTCCTGTCCGGCAGAACTGTTTCACCGTCAACCGATCCCTGTTCATCTTCGGAGAAGATAACATTGTCAGGAAATACGCCAAGAAGCTCATCGATTGGCCATATCCTTTCTTGCCCACCGTTAACTCCCCTCTCCCCCTTTGCATTTCCTGGGGGTGAGGGGGGGAAACCTAGCCTGGAATGTATCACCCACCCCCCTTCCTGGCTCTAGTTTGCCCCTTTGCTGAAGTGCACTCTTTAGTTTGGTGCATCTAAGGGGCAAGTTTGTGTCACAGACACCGGTGTGGGCACTAAAGTGTTTTTCAAGGTAAGACATTTGGTTTTGATTTTTCCTGTGTGGAAATCTCTAGAGTCCCTCGGGTGTGTGGTGGTGCAGTGACTGCCCCTTTCTGGGCGAGGCTTTGTCTGAGTCCCTGGCCCCTGGCCCTCCTCCACAAGCTGCACTCTACAGAATGGGTTGCCCCTAATCTCAGGGCTTGGCTCTCTTAGTCCTCCTTTTTCTTCCCTTTAAGCCATCACTCCACCCCCATCCCACCAGCTGGGGCTACACCTGCAATATCTGCCTGTAGGAAGTTAAAGCTCTGTGAGGGGATTGATGAGCTCAGAACCCTCAAAAGCACTGGGCCAAAGCCATGTAGACACAAAGAAATGGATCCAGGAAACAGGTTTCTGACTGGGCATCCAGCTAAGACTGGGACAGAGTGTAAGTTTCCCTGAGAGTGGAGTGAATGAGCATGTCAGGGGAGACAGAATCTTAGTGACAGCCCAAGCAGCTCACAGGGCCCATTCCTGGCCCATGCTTTCCTCTGTCCTGGGGAGGGTCTTCTTGCCTCCTAGACCCAGCTGAGTGCTCTTCCAGTGCCCAGGAGCCAGATGGATCTGCTGGGTCTGAACTCATCAACACAGAGCTGCATCAACTGAGCCCAGAGGCGTGCAGGCAGTCTGTGTCTCCTCTGCTCCAAGGAATTGCTCTCTACAAAGAGCTGATGGGAGAAGCTCGCCTGGTGCGGTGTCAGAGTGAGCAGGCATGGAAGGAGCTTCTTTGCAGGCTTAATCAAGTGCACCCAATGCAAGCTGCTGATTAGGCATCTCTCTGCCTTGTTCTTTGCTAAGGATTTGGGTGTCTGGCAAAGTCTTTAGGGATTGGAGGTTGGTGGTGGTGGGGATTAGGAAGCAAGCCAGTGGGGGTGGTGGTAAATTGGGAGGTCAGGCATGGAGAGAGGGGACTCTGATGCATATAGAGATTTCTCAGGAAGGATGCACCTGCAAAGGAGGCCTCTCTTCTTCCCTATCTGTCATTCCTTCCCACCCCCAACCCCCAGGTGTGCAGCAGCAGGGAGGCAGCTAGAGCCACTTTGGGTCTCTAGTATCAGGGAGGTACTTGGCAGCTGACTCTCCAGTGCCTGAGCTTGTCCCTGCTGCTCCCACCCCAGATTCTCTCCTCCCCTCCTTCCTCCCTAGTCCCCTGCCTCAGTAGCACAGCGATTGGCTGACCCGTGGAGCTTCTATCTAGGCAGCACCCCTCATTAGAAACAAGGAGCATCTCTAAGCAAATATTCTTCCTGCTGCTGCTGCTGGCAGCCTCCCACAGCCTCCCTCGGCTGGGTTTGCTCTCTGCCTCCCTGTGCTCCCCTCCCCCCTCCACCCCCACGGAGTAATGGGGGCCTTCCAAAGCCGAGTTAATCGTCTCCTGGGTGGGGTACTGGGGAGGCGGAGGGGTCTGATTCCTACAGTCCCGCTGCATAAAGCAGAGAAATCTCATTGTGTTGCCTGATGCAGCTGCAAATGCTCCTCTCTCCAGGTCCCTCCTGATTTCCCCAGCCCAGCCCCTCCCTCACCCACCTACAATTCTCTAAATGGTCCCACCCACCAGGAACTGCTTCACAGCACCCCTCTCTTAGGGATGTGTTTACTCCAAAGGGCGCCCTCAGGTTTCTAGGCTGTAGACAAAGCCTCCCCCACCCTCAGTCCCCGGGGGTAGCAACATGTGCTGGCAGCCATCGTGGACACCTGGGGCAGCGCCTTCCAAACTCCTGGCTGCTCAGCTGGTCCCCCATCCCCTGAGTTCAGCACCTCAGATACTTCCGGCCGGGCCCAGGCTGCTGGGGCTGGGACATGAAGCACGTTTTCTACACCACGTGGTCGCCTCTGCTTACGTTTTTTTTTCTCTAGCGCTGCAAAGACACTGCCTTTCTAGCAGGCATTGCGAGTGCCAGGTGTGACTCGGTTTTACTCCTCCCTTTCCCAGTCTTTAGCCAAAATGGACCAAAGAGCATCAAAGGAACACCCAGAGAGTTGATTTCAGCTTCCTACTCTGTGTCTTGGCAGTCAGCCTGATCCCAATGGTCTCTTTGTGACCCGGTCCTTGGAAGTTTTGCAGTGGCTTTCCAGCACACGGCTGTGGTAGCAGTGTGCAGAGAACATCTGCTAAGATGTTTAGAGGAACCCGGCAGGAAAATGTAAAATACACGGTGTTTGATTGCTATACAGTGTAATTGACTAATATATACTCCCTCCGGAGGTGACCATAGGGGAATACTGGTTTCTCTAGGGTCTGTTACCTTCAAGGCCACATCTAAGTTCCTAGTCTTACTCTCATTCCCCTTCCTTTCTAAACATCCAGCTTCCTAAAATATTTAGCTTTTTCTTACTGGGACTCAGTGTAAGTAGTTGTTACCTGGGCAGCATGGGAAGGATCCATCTGCGTTCAAATCCCAGTTCCTCCACCAGCTCTGTGACCTGGAAATATTCATTAGTTTGTGACTCAGTTTCCTTATCTGTAAAACAGAATCTTCATAATGAGTTCCTGGGAGGATTAAATGAATTAAAACATGTCAAGTTCCTAGAACTTTGTCTAATTACCCAGTAAACTCTTAGCTGTTGTTATCCCTAGAAATGTTAGTGTGCCTCAAGGGAGGAATGTTAAAAAAAAAAAGCCAGGAGCAGCATCTGCCTCACCCTGGGGACTTGTTAAAAATTCAGAATCCTGAGTTTCACTTCAGACTAGCTGAATCAGAAGCTACTTTTGAGCCAGGTCTCCCAATGATTAGTGTGTACATTAAAGTTTGGGAAGTATGTCTCTGCTCTCTGTCAGGGCCAGATATTGTAGGAAAAAAGGAAGATTGTTCAGGAAACACACAGGGCCTGCTTAGAGCTGACATGTGCACATGCAATTGGATTTGCATTATTTGTGCATTATGTTACTTGAAACTTAGACATCTTTTCGGCTGCAGAAAGTCACAGTAAGCACTTCTTTCTACAGTACCAGTGGTCTCTAAACACAGCATCTTACTGGTCTAATGGGATGGACTTGAAAAGATCAGTTAAATAAAAGGAATGTTTAATTTGCATTTGTAGGACCCTCTGACTTGATAGGCATTGGGTGACCTTGTCCAGTTATTAATAGGGGAGATTCTAGGTCTTAGGGAATAAATGCCTAAGATAACCCAGATTTGCTGGTGGCAAGTCATTAGCTCACTCTGAATGTGCTTTATTTTTCTTGGAAGCTACTCTGCATAGGGAGATAATTTTATTTTCTTATGGCACTCTCTTCTGCAGTAGATCTCATAACCTTTTTGAAAATGCTAATCTCATTTAAAATGTGATGTTATATTTTATATGATTCTGCCTTTTCCTTCTTGCTCATCTAGTAGATCTAACACTCTTCCACTCAGGGAATTGGCTGCTTGTAATGTCACCCCTTGTCATATTACTGAGTCGAAAGCTCTGTACCCAGATCCAGATCCAGCAGACATACAGGGTCTTTGCTCATGCTTTATGAGATGCCCTCACTTGTTTATGTTCTTCAGGTCTGAGTGTGAAGGGCAGAAATGGTTTGTCTGACTTGGAGGTGGTGCACCATGAATGTGTATTGGGAGAATGCCCCTCCCCCCATGTTATGCATGTTTTCTCAGCAGGGGGGCCCAAGTTTCTGTGGAAATTTGCTTGATTTAAGTTAGGAAGACCAAATGTTTTTGCAGGCACAGAGATGATGATGAAGCTCATTATCACAAACCTGTGGCTATGCATCCAATCCAGGGAATTTCACAGTAACTCCCAGAGTACTTTGGGTAAGGGTCAGAGATCCCATGCTTTGTTATGGTGAATTTCCCATTAGAAGTTGTCCATTTGTTTTGGAGAATTTTGATGAGGATTACTTAAGCTTTAGTTCCTCAACCTCCTGACTTGCTCACCCTTTTTCCTACTTTGGTTGCCCATAAATATAAACATACATACACCCATATATATATAGAGAGAGAGAGTGAGAGGGAGAGAAGAGCACCTTGCAAGATAGTAGTCTGTAATTCTGTGAGAGTTTCAGGTTTGATGTCCCACTAATGGATAATGAGTGACATTATCCTTGATTAGGGCAAAGGGTGACAGCTCTCAAGGATGAAGTATGTAATTATATCCTAGGATCAGATAGTGCAAAAAGGTTTCCCATCTCTTGTATATCTAGACACAGATACAGTTGGTCGAACAGTGACTGGATCTGGCACTAAGACTGCAGCATGAAAATCTTTGGTTTCTGAGGTTTCCAAGACCATCTGCATATTGCCCCTTGAATTTATCACTATACTAAGGTAGGTCATGTTTTGTGGGGAAACTACACTACAACTTGTTAGGGGACCAGTTGGGTGGCAACTTGAAAAGCATGTTGGAGTGAAAGCAATGGACCAAACTGAAATGACTTGAGGATGGAGACAATAATACCTGGGGGTGTGATAGTTACGACTGTTACTTTGGGTACTGTGACATCCCCGCTTCCCTGCTTCCCTTGACGTGCTTTCCCTGTACTAGGTGCAATGCACACTATAAATTAGAGGAAGATAAAGATGAGGGGGAGGGAAGGAAGGAGGGAAAAGGAGTCGGAGGGGGAGAAGGAGGAGAGGAAACAAGATCCTTCCGTGTTTTCTTCCCAAAGATCCAGACTCTGGAATTATTAGCTCCGTCCAAATTGCTTATCACTTTCTAGCTGTTGCTGTATAAAATGTAGGTGTGCGTCTCCCCACAAATTCTTTACTTTCCACCATTTTTATAAAAACATCTGGTTTCTTCCCATCTTCATGTTCCTTAGTTTAAAACAAAACAGAGGGAAGATTCACTAAGCTTTCAGAACTCTTGCTGACCCTTGGACTCCATGCTCTCTCTGCTCCCTTTTGTTCAGGGCGACTAGGAAAGCTGCAACCTCCAAAGTGCAGCTCTGCATAGGCGACTCCACTGATCTTGTTCACCACTAGCCACAAAGACATGGGAGAAGGAACCTAAATGTGATGTAATTAATACCCTTTTATTCCAGGAAGGGGGAGACTAGGTCCTTCTCTTCACATTCTCTTTCTGCCCGGTCCTCCACCCCTTTTCATCTTTCTATATTTTTCCCTCTCTCATTTTTAGGTTCAGCCTTTGTGAATAATTCATGATCTGTGTGGGTTTTTCCTAGGATTTTCAGAAAAGGAAGGTTATTTGTCTTCCTCTTGGATATGAGCAATATCTCTTGCAGAGGGTAGTTTCACATATTAACTTTTCCCTCTAAGCCTGCTGTTTTCTGCAGTGGGACTAAGATAGAAAGGTAGTCTGGGGGGGGGAGGATTCTCTTGTAATATTCCTTATTTTATGATGCCTGCTTCCTCACCTGTCCTGTTGCATTGGCGTGTTCCCAGACAGCTCCTCCTCCTCTGTTGAGAGAATATGCTTAACTAGAATGTGCCCTAAGTAGTTGTTCTCGGTCCTCTCGCCACCCGGGGTCTTCCTGCTGAGACGTGAAGAGCCACTGTCTTAAGAACGGGTTTGTGGTTGTTTCTCCGGTATAGAAAACACATAGGAATTGGATGGGACTGGGGATTGTCCCCTAAATTAGTATATAGTACCTCCCATCCCACTGTGACTATGACTTCTAAAGCAATCTCTTTCAGAGTGGGATAAACATGTCTAGTTCAATGCTTCTCTCTCCAAGCATCCTAAACCTGCACATGAGGACTTGTGCGGGCCACTGGTCCTGTGTCCAGTGTCTCTGTGAGCTGAGGACAAAATGTACAGCACTGAGGTTTTCAAGCTCCTCCAAAGGTTTGGTCTCGTGTATGTCTGTGGTCTGTTATTGCTTGCTGAGTGTCTGTTGCATCTTTGGCCAGTGTCTGGCAAAACCCATCACCCTACCTGTTAGTCTCATGTCCCCATCTGTGGAGAACAAGAACTAGCAGAGGTTTGTTCTTAAGAGGGGCAAAAGAACCAGACTGAGGGCCACAGTGTTGAATGAGTTCAAAGATCATCGGTTATCCCAAGCACCCCATTCCACTGTGCCAGAGCAGTGACTGCTGCTAGAAACTTCTCTTCTGATTGGATTTTGAGCTCCAAGCTTGTAGGATGAAACACTTCACTCTTAGTTGACTTGGAGAGGGAAAAGAAAAAAAAAAAAAGCTACGAGAGACCCATGTCTAGAGCCGCAGTGCACCACAGGGCAAGGCAGGGCTTGGAAGTGCAGGGCAGGCTGGCTCTGGTGGTTGGGCCACGTGAGGGTCCACAGGGACAGGTCCAGCCTGGCACCCACGCCAAGTGTGGCCTTTGTGCCTGTGGGCGTTTGATTTGAATCACGGCTGCAACTCTGCATAATTTAAAGGCTGGATTTTTTGCTGCACTGGTGCTGCTGTATTTGAGCTGCCTCTGTCTGCCTATCGTTGGCAAATTTGGAAAGCCTGTCTCCAGAGGAGGCCTGAGCTTCCCAAAGGCTTGTGTAAAAGTTAATGGTGCCTTGGTGGGGAGGGCAACTTTTTATTTGCACCTTTTTCAGGGCAGGATTATAAAGGATGTGGATGAGTGCTGTGTTGCACGGCAGAGGGATAAAGGAGGAAATACTTTGCTCATTGTCCACACTCCTATGATCTGACTCTGGAGTCCTTTCTGTGGCTGAGCTGTAGGGAGCTTTGAGTGACTTCCTGGACCCCTAAAAGTGGCTCTAAAAATCAGCACCAGGAGGAAATTAAGCATGACAATCCACCCTGTCCTTGCTTCTAGTGTAGATGTAGGTTTGAAATTCTTCAAACTTTATGTGCCTCTTTCCCAATTTCTACACCATTGTCTCCTGGGTCTGGTCAGAGTGAAAAAGCATGAAATGGATTTTTCACAGTCATTCAGGAATGATCTGGTGATTTCCAGCTGTGTGTTGTTGGTACTCTTGCTGCTGTTCAGTTAGTGTGGGTTTCCTGTGTGTGTGTGTGTGTGGGGGGGGGTTTGATCTCTATCTGCATCAAGGCTCATTTCCCATTCTGTTTCCGTGGTGAAGTCACACTTAGACACATTGCCTGTGTCTCGGAGTTCACTGGGTTAGTGAACTTACAGATGATGGGACCTTCCCCGCAAAGTTTTTGACTCAGCACATCTAAACCAAAGCCCGAGAATTTGCTTTTGACCTAGGAGATACTGATGCTTTTGCTCTTGGAACCTGACTTTGAGAACCATTACTGGGCATAATTTTGTTTCCTGTTTGACAATGCCTTTAGATGAGGGCCGTCTCACCAATTGCTGGAGATGGCTCCCATCTGAAATTCCCCTCTCATATGCTAGCCTGATATTCTGCTGGTAATAAAAGCATATTTGTGGGGTTTGGATGATAAGGCTTGTAGACGTCGATGTCAAAATGCAGATCTTGAGAGCAGGAAGAAGAGAACTCTCATCTGTGATAGTATCCTCTTGTTAGCTCATCGTCTCCGATCTGGCCTTCTGACTGAGCACAGGTTCCTCTGAGAATTGGCACAGGACATGCTCCATTTAATTCCAGTACCTAACGTAATGCTGGCACACGTGGTGAGCATTCTGTGAGCCCTTTACTGAATGATTTCATTAGTTGGTTACTATTGATTACAACAAGCATTAATGCAGTGCCTGTCGTGTGCCAGGGCTGCAGTGACCAGCCCTATAAAACCTGGCATGGTCCTTGTGTGTAAAGAGAGGAGGTGAGAGGGGTACTGGATGGCAGGTAGGGGAGGCAAGAGTCATTCTATAGAGATTTGGAGGTTGTAAAAGACACATTTTACTTATTTCATAATTTTGCTCAGGGTGGCATCAGTTTCTGGATCACCCAACATGGGCTGTGAGCAAAGTAGAGAGTATTTATTGTTATCTGGCATATTGTTTACAGAACTTTGCTTCTAATGGTATCCCTAGATCTGCAGTAAAAGGACAGTTAAGATTTGCAGCAATGGCCCTTGGGCCCCACAAAATGTTGTCATACCTTCTGAATCTTGCCAATGAAGCATTTGTTACATAATGTTCAACATGTATGGATAATTGCTACACTGTATTGTGTTTGAAATTTTTGCAAATTTTAATCTATGTTGATTCTGTGACGTAACTCTGTCACTTCTCTTTGTTCAGTTCAACTAATGGGGAATTTGCTGTACTGTTCTTGAAATCAGTACTTTCAGCTGTAGAATACCATAGGACCTGCAGATGAGTCCTGGCATGATGGTCACATCATCAGAATGTTGTAAGAACAAAGTCATTGTTTTTTAAATGACTTGATAGCTCAGCAGGCTTTTGATTTACTGGGCCACTTTACCAGCTAGGGAGCGGCTATGACATTTAACTGGGTGTGCTTGTTTCTGTAGGTTAACAGAGATAATGATCCCCCCAAATTTCTGAGCAAGTGTCTGATAGGATCTTGGTGAAATGGTGATAGATGATACTTTCCCCAACTTGACTGCATTCTGTTTCAGGGCTCCATAGATCATGGTTTAAAAATGCTGATAGTGTTAAAAAATTCCCACACTTTGGGTTGATACTGGGCTAAAAGAAATAGTGATTCTATTTTGCCCCCTTTGCTACTTTGCCCCCTTTGGAGACAAAAAAAAAAAAAAAAAAAAAAAAAAAAAAAAAAAAAAAGCCAGGAGCTGCCTGAGAAGTAGCCACTGAGTAGCATTTGCATTAGTGTACAGGCAGGCTGCCTTGAAACAACACACACTCTCACTCACTCACACTCACCAACCAGAGAGAGCCTTACATCAACACCTTTCTATATCACCTTGATAGATGGCTGTCAAACTTCCAGTGACAATGCTCTTCTCTTACTAGAAACTTCAGATGTAGGGAGTTGAGATATTCTTCTATACAGCTTCCCCCTATTTGCTCTCTTCCTGTTTTTGTTCTATAAAGCAATAATCTACATCTTGCTCACTTCGGAAGTCTTAAGGCATCAAATAGTGCTGTTTGGTTAGAACTTTCTGTGATGATGAATATATTTTTTGTCTGTGTTGCCCAACTAACTCATTAGCCACTAGCTACATGTGCTGTTAGACACTTGATATGTGATTATTGTGACCAAGAACTGCAATTTAAATTTTATTTGTGGTTTAATTAAGTTTAAATAACCATTTATGGCTAATGATTATAGAACAGAACAGCAGAGGTAGAGCAGATAGAAAATGAGGCAGGAAAATTAAGTTTCTATCTGATCAGTGATAGTGAACTTTGTGACTGGGCAAAGTGGCCTTCACTTGGTGTGCTGGACTTCTCATGATCCATTGTGCATATCACCTGAGCCTGCCCTGAGTGTGGCCAGTATCCTCTCTCTAGCTTTCCAGTGGACTGCAGTACTTACAGGCATCTCCTGTCTGGGTCTCTGTGCCTGTGCACAGCAGCTCTTTTTGCTTGGAATGTCTTCTGTCTTCAATTCAGACTGTATTCAGAGGTTACTTCCTCTGTGAAGCCTTCCTTAATTTCTCTCAGCAGAGTAAGACCTACTCCCTCTCCTGGGCTCCCAAATGGCAGCCAATTTATTTATTACAACATTGTGTAATTTTAGTATTGGTTTAAAATACTGACAAAGGAGGGGGCCATTAACAGTTACTTTTTTAATTACCACAACATTGACCAGAACTTATTAACAATGGTCTTCAGCCCACTTCAATTAAGATAATATGGTTGTAGGGTCTTTGTTTAAGAAATGGCATTCTATTTCTGACATGACTTGAGGTTACATAGTCAGTTTAAAGCTTTGGATTTTTTAATATGCTTTGATGACTTTTTCTCACTCCTCTGCTGTTATACAGTTATGCTTTTGAATCTAAATTCAAGACTGTTTGTGTCAAGTACATAAAAATCTCATTGCTTTTGGCCTCACCATCCACTTTGTAGAAATCCTTAGTGGGGATGGTGTACAAGCATGCATTGAGTTTTTAACCAGGTGATTTCCTGATTCTAAACAAAACAAATACATATTTTAAATATAGGGAACTCGAAGCTAAGGAAGATTAAGTCTCTTGACTGAGGTTACCACCACTGAATTTGAACCCTGTTGGTCCAACTCCAAAGTTTAAGTGGACTCCATTATACATTGTCTCTTGTCTGTATTGTTTAGTGACTGAGCTCCCTACCTGCGTTCTTTATCATCCGCAGACTGCATAATCATGTGCTTTATGCTTTTGTTCAAATATTTGATAAAAATTGGTTAGTATCAGATAGCTCCCTCTGCCTATAAGTGTATTAGTCAGTGCTCATCAACTGTTCAGCTTCTCTTAAATCTTCTGAGCCATGCTTTAACCAGTTTACATTTCTCATTTTTTTCTGTGAGAATATTGTGGGAGATATCTTTGTCATGTGCTTTCCTGAAATCAATACGTACTTTAAAGACTGTTCATGTCTATTTTAGGCTGGGGGGTAGAAACTTGCTTCCATCAGAGCCCACTCTGGGTATCCTTTTCAGAGGTATCACTTCTTTTCTAGTGAATATTATTGATTATAAGACAGTATTTTATTGCTCTACTAGATAGTAATAGTGTCTAGTCCTAAAACCACAGCAGTTGGAAGGATGTTAGATGTCTTCTGGGCCCTGGCCCAGATGATGAAAGCGTTGTCCTAAAGTATAGGATTTATCTCTTCTTGTTTGGAAACTTTAGAGTGTCCTGGTTAAAAACATAGCCTGTGGTCCCATGTCTTCCATGTCCTAGTTGTTTGCCTTGGTGGAGCTATTTAACTTAGCTGTGCCTCAGTTTCCAATAATGTGGGTATAGGGATTTTACACATAGGGTATATCTAAGAGAATTTTGTGAAGATCAAATGAGCTAATACATGTCAAATATAAGAACAGTGTTTGGCGTATAGTAAGCCATAAATCTTAGTTGTTAGTATCTGGTTAATTTTGGATGAATTCACGTTAAACAATTTCTGTTCACTTTTCTCATTCTCACAGAACCTTCCACTTTCTCTTGACTCTTGTCAAATGTATAAATGGAACTATCCAGGTAACATTTGTGTGACCTCACGTTGGTTTGTGAGCCTCTCTGAGGTCTCGTTGTGAGATGGAGATGAATCCCTGCTTTGCTCATCTCAGAAGACTCCCCAGTTCCACTAAAGCACACAGGTAGGAAGCGGGGTATTGAGCCAAGGTCTGAATCCACAGGTTGTGCTTTTAACAAGAACTCCCTAGAGTTTCCAGCAGAAATGGTTGGTGAGTGTGAATGCCCTTAGGAAACATGTTGAATGTTAGTGCTATGGCAGAATCCACCCATATCTAATGTTTTCAAACATTAATATATATCAGATTATTGTATGAAATGTGTCCCATGGATTATCGCATTCCCCCCCATCCCCCATGATAATCCTATGGCAATAGATGCTTTCCCCTCCATCTTACCCCTGGGGCAATTAAGGCCTAGTTAGTTTAGGTCATTTGCCTGAGGTTACATAGCGTGGGAGAGGTGGAGCCTGTGTTTCAACCACGCAGTCACAGGTTCTTTTTTTTTCTTCTCAGCTATTGTGTTTTTAATTTTTGAAGGTCAGTTTCTGTCTGTGCACCCATATTGTCCCTAAGAACACATATAGACTTATAACACCCCTAAAAAATGTCTTTGGGAGTAATAATGATGCAAATCTTCCTGGTAACCTTTTGATAAAAGCAGACCAGACCTTCAGACCCATCAGCCTTAAACAAGTTCACTTTATTTAGTTTGTGCAGAAATGATGTCAGAAATGGCTGTTTCCGATGGCCTGATGGTTTGGTGCATGGAAATGTTGCAGCTGAGTTCTGGTCGTCTCAGGGTAACGTAGAGACTGAGTATCTAGTTAGCTGGTCCCTGTCTGTGTGGTTTTCTGGCTGTTCAGGGTTTCCATGGCTGTTTGAGAAGGGGCTTAGGGTGGGACTAGTGAATGAATTAGTGCTAGAACTCTGAAAGGGTTAGAGGTGAGGATAGGAAGGGGGAACCTCCATGTCTTGGAGCCCTGGAATATTTGCCAGCTCAGTTGGGTGAAGGTCATCTGATTGGGATGCTGCAGGACATTTTCTCTGAGGTACTGAACTCTGATGTGAACAGAGAACTAGGAAGTGCCATTTGGCTTCTGGAAACTCGGCAGAAAACTCTACAAAAGAAATTAGGGAGTGGACCTAAAACATTAAAGGAACTGCCTCTTCTTTCTGCTAACTTTGGATTGTGTTTGCATGGAAATTTGTGTTTATGAAATAATTGAGCCATATGGACATGCAAGGGTGCATGTGTTACTCTGGTCTGTGGATATGAGGAGCAGTTGAAGGGTGTGGGTTTATCTGGAGGTGGGGTGGGTGGGTGGACATGGTAACGTGAGCAGGGCAGTTCTGGAGAATATGGGTCTATGTAAATTCAGAGGATCTGGGCACTTTGGCAAGACAATGCTCCATTACCATAGATTGTTATCTATGCCTGTATTTAAGTATTTTTCAGATCACCATCTGCCCCTCCTCCCCCAGTGTTTTATGGATAAGAATGCAATGTCTTCTCTGGGTAATTTCTTTTCCTGATGATGATCAGAGAGGAACAAATGCCCACCTCTAAATTTGCAGGCTCAGATCGATGGAGCTCTTTTCTGTCATTAAAATCAATAGATAGACTCAAAAGAACCAAGCAAAGGAGTAGATTCTGGGAAGTGAGAGTTGTTCAACAGCCCTCTGCTCTTCCATAGTGAGAGAGCTTTTGTTTGAACCACACCAGACAATCACATGTGTTGTCACCTCTCTTTCTCTCATCTTCATTTATTTTATATAGTTTTACCAACATTCTGTGGGGACCATGACCCAGGTCTGGAAAGTCATCTCTTCCTCAGCAGGCAGGTCTGGGAGTGGACAGAGGAAATTAACCTTTAATAAATGCCGATTGGGTGACAGACACTCTACAGTGAGCATTTGACAGCTATCATTTTACCCAACCCTGAGTGAAGTGGATATTGTTCTCATTTTACAGATGATTAGCCTCTGTGAGAGGGAGGCGTGGCCTGGTGGATCTTCGTCTGTGGTGTCTGCCCATCTCCTCGGGTCACACTAGCAGGCTAGTGCTTCCCTTCCCTCTCATAGCATCTCTCTACAGCCACTGTGACCTGCCTACCTGCCTGCAGCACCCATTGCACATGAGGCTACATCCACACAGGGGTACAGGATCAGTGGAGCGGGAAGAACAAAAGCTCTCAACCATCATTATGGTCATCAGGACTTGGACCTGGAACCTCTTACCCCATCACTGGGATGTGAACTTAGGTTGGAATTGGGCTTTTTGCTACCCTCCATCTAAAGCTCCCCCATCACCCCTCACCCTTCATCAAAGGACCTTTGGCTTAGAAATGCCAGTTCTCCAAATCCTTTCAATATTTGCATGTAAAGGCCATTTTCTTTTTCCCAGTCCTCAAAGAAGTCTGCCTTCAATCTCCTTTTTTCCCAAGACACCCCTAATATGCATTGCAGTAAGCAGGAGGCAACTGTAGTGACTTTTTTTCTTGAAGTCCCACCGGAGTAAGATTTTCTATCTTTGCAGATTTTTTAAGAAATGGGGACTGGTGGGGAAGCAAGGCTGAAGAAAAGATGTTTAGGTGCTGGGTGCTATGAAATAGATTGTGGAAAAGGTTTCTGGTAGGTTTATGGAAAAGCAACTTGTGTTCAACTCTCGTCACTATTATGAAGATTATTACTTTCCATCAACTGTTTCTCAAGGCAGTTTCTAGGCATCCCAGCTTGTTGTGGAGCTTCTATTTTTGAAACTTTAGAAATATTTCTGTTGATTTCGGACATGTTCAAAGTATGCCCAGGTGTGATGGGATTTCCATTTGAATGTTTTTGGTTGATGTTGTCTCGAACAACATCAATGATGTTGGTGTCTGTTAAGTTGTTGTTGTTAACATCAACAATGATGGTGTCTGTTAAGTGTAATAATGGATGCCTCTTCCCTCTCCCTTGCTTCCCATCGTGCTAGCCTTTTAGCATGACAGGTTATGACATAGGTTAGAGGTGCAGAGACCTAGGAGAAACTATCTAGACTGTCATTTATCCCTTAGAAAGCTCAGAGCTTGAGAGGATAGATGACTTGCTGTTGATCTCTTAGAGGACGGGAGCATAGTGAGGAAAACACAAAGCTCTTTGCTATAAGTCTGGGATTCCTTGGCCACATTCCCTTTCTCTTCAGTTCCCTTTTGCAGCAGTCTTCTTCCTCCTGGTTCCTCCTTCTGGGAATTTCGCATTCTTTCATTAATTAGCAAGTATGAGTTTTATTGTTTAATTAGTTAGCAGATGTGGATTTTTACTGTTTCTCTTTAGGGGAAGCAGAGAAGGCATGTGGGGGTCTTAGGAAGAAAGAATTAGGCAAAAAGTGGGAATGAATAAGAGAGGGGGAATGCAAAAGAAGCTGTCCAGCATAGGACCAGTGAGGATGGGGACCAGTGATTCACAGTGGTAGCTCTCCATTCTCAGAGCATGGTGGCAGAAACCCAAGCTGAGCTGCTGGAAAACTTAAGAGGTTAGAGTGACTGCAGGTAGGAGCATGGATGCTCCTGCCTGCTGCTGCGGCCACACTTAAGTCGATGTTTTCTGCACTCTTCCATGGCTCTACGGTAGGGAGAGATGCTCTTGAGAAAAATGGAGAAGTCCTGGGACGGAGGAGGTAACCTCAGATTTAAAGATATCTTTCTGTGAGACCGCTCAATGCTAGCCAAGAAGCCAGAGTTTTGTTTGATTTTTCTGATAATTCGTTCCTAAGCTTTTCAGGGAGAATCAAGACAGGTTTCTCTGAAAGTCTCCTTTCTCCTCTTGTCTCAACATCTGCATTTGTGAAATGGGTCAAGGTAAAGAGATGACAGAACTAAGGCCATTTATGGATTTTAGGTGTGTGATTCTGGGACTCTAGTTTCCTCAGTTTGTCTCACCTAGTCTAGAGCAGCAGCAGCTTTCATGGCACCCAGTATCTAAAGCAGTCTTCTTTTCTTTGGCTGCATGTTCGATTCAACCTGGAAACTTCTAGAAATGCTGATGCCTACACACAGTAGTGAGACAGAATTTCTTAAGACGACGTACTATATTCATTTTTAGAAGCTTCCTAGCTGAGTCTTCTTGTAGCCGAAGCTCTCAGCCTTAGGAGGGAGAGGTGAATCTTTTACCTGATTTATTTCTGGTGGACTAGACACTCTTTGGCGTGTGCTTTAGTTACATGTTTGGCCTTATTTCTCTCAGTTTTCTCACAGGTCATGGTGTAGGTGCAGGAGTCCTGTTGGTATCCTGGAATTCAGCCTGAAAAAATGGGATGATTAATTTTTGTGTCCTGACTCTGGCAAACTTTCACCTGTGACTGCTTTTAGCATACATTCCAGATTCTGTAACAAGGATGCTCTGGTCTTTGTAAATTTGGGTCATCTAAGGTTCCTAGACCCAATTCCAATGCATGCACACGTGTGTAGTTTTCTCCACACCAACAAGCTACTCTCAGACACGAACAGGGTAACAGAGAATTCAGTTTGGTTCTGATATTGCTTCCCCAGAGACAGTGTTAGATTCTACAGATTAAGTGCTCAGTCTCTGAAGGTCTGTCTTGATGTTAGAGTCTAGGCATATGTCTGTATACTTCTGACCCTCTGGTTATAAATCCATGGTTCCTATTATGTCTGTACTTCTGACCCCCTGGTTATAAATCCATGGTTCCCATAATCCTAGGTTTTGTTAGTGAGCAGATGGAATATACTCCAGGACCTCCACATCTGCCTGCTCTAAGTAGGTTCTGTCATTTGCCACATCAAGATAAGACATACTGTAGTGCATAAGAGTTTTAATGGAAAATGACTTTCATTGAATTCAGGTACAATAAAAAGAGAAGAAAAAATAGTTTCTAATTAAACACCCAAATTTACCTATCCTCTCATGGGTAAATGCCCAGCCAAACAAGGTTTGACACAAAGCAAGGCCACTGGGACCCAAAAGCTTGCCACAAATGTAAGGTACTTTCTGATGGGACCCATCAAAAGGGGTAGAAGGGGGCAGGCAAATAAGGAAAAGAGCAAAATCAAAATACAAGTCAAGATAAAGGCTGCCATTGTCAAACTCCCCATGGATCTCTCACCCACATCTCTTTCAGGTGTCTCCTTCCATGGCCCCCAAGTCCCTGGTACAAATCCAAGACCAAGAAGCAAGCATGGCTTCTTCACTTGTCTCTGCTTCAGGGGCCTCCTTGATTTTCTTCCAAGTCTTTTCTCCCAAGTTCTTTTTAGCCTCTCCTTACTGCTCAGCTCCACCCTTCCTTGGGAAGGAGCGGGGGCCTGAAGCCTCCCCTTTCCATTTGGGTTGAGCTTTTCTGGTTTGGCTAATTTGCTAGAGTACCTCAGAAAGCTCAGTAAAGTCGTTCACACACTAGATCATGGACTTGATACAAAGCATATTATTTAGGAACAGACACTTGGAAGTGAAATGTGGAGAAAAGGAGTTTCCATGTTCTCTCTAGGCTTGTCATCTCCCCAAGTCTCCCCTGTTTTTCCAAAGCTAACTCGGAAGCTTTCCTTTTATGGAGTCATCATAGCATCAGCTTGATAGATTATATCACTGACATTAGCAGTTGAGCTCAATCTCAGGTTACCTCCTTCCCTGGAGGTCAGTGGATGGAACTGCACGTTGCAGCTTTTTTAACTACATGGCTGTCCTGACAACCACCACCAACCTTAGGTGTTTCCTAAAAAGCTTAATATATGAAGAGACACCTTTATCACAACATATAGGAAATTCCAAGGCTTTTGAAGCTATGAGTCAGTCACTGAATGCGGACCAAATATATACAGGAAATATGTTTTTGCCATTTATTTTGCTTCTAAATCACAACATCTCACAGGTCTAGCTAAATGGGCAACTGGAAGCTAGAGGAAGTGAATCACACAGGTCCAGGAGGTTCTTGCTCAAGGAGACTCATTGACCTTTTAATCATTTGTTAACCTCTTGTGCATGGGAAATGGATCCAGTTGTTATCAATATAGAAATCTCTACCTCAATCTCCTTGATGGTCTTCTAGAGATATTGAACACACACTAAGTGGTGCCTGAAATTGGCTAGCACCAGTTCTTGTATGTTTGCTCTGGATCTTTTCACAACTTCGATTTCCTTGATGTTAAGATGGTAGCTGGAATTGTCCATGTTGAGAGTACTTACATTCCAGTAATTGTCAGATGCCATGCAGCATGACTTTTCTCCCTTTAAGGAACCTGGCTATAAACCCTTTGTGAATACAGCACTTAGATTGCTGTTTAATCAAATAGTTCACTCACCTCTGGAATAATGGCACTTTCTGTGTTGCCCCAGTTTTGCTTTTGAGAGGGCCTCCTAGCCCAGGTCTTACCCAGGTCTTACCCTCTGGAGTAACTTAGAAAACATCGAAGCCTCTAATTACAAGCTAGCTCTTCAGATATTTGAGAACAGATGTGATGTCGCGCTCAAGTCTTCCCTTTCCAAGTTGAGTATTCTTAGTGCCTTCAATATTTTCTCATGTGATGGGAGACTCTGTAGGTGTCTTTGAACACAGGGGAATGCTTGCAGGGCTTTCAAAGGGAAACAAAAATTCTCCTAGAGATGATCTTTCACAAAAGACTTTTCATTTTCTTTCTGTGTCTGAGTCCCATCTGATGCCCTGTGAAGCGAGTGTTGACACAAGGTGGGGGTTTAGTCTTGGGTGCAGTTGCTGATTGCCGCCCTCAAGTTCTTCCCCTAAAATGCATGTGGCTGCCAGAACTCTTGATGGGTTCCAATTCATCAGGGTGTCATCAAAACATAGATTCTGGTTTCTGAAACAGGTAATTTTCCCACTGCTGTTTTGTTTTCTTTCAGAGGCTTTTAATATTCCCCTTTTCTTTCTTCTCTTTTCTCTAGCATTCAATCATTTGTCGCCTGATCACCAAAACGACTTGTCGCATGACAGCATTTTGAGTCCAGGATTCAGTGAGACACATAAAAAGTGAATTTGTTAAGACTTATCCAGCTGACTGTAACTGGAAGGGACTTGAACCGCAGAAGAGGGAGGAAAGCAGCAGTGTCTCAGAACTGCTGCTCCTCATTCTTTAGATTCAGAATGTGCTTGAGTCCGGAGCTGACCTCAATGCAGGTTAACTAGAGTAGCAACAATTTGATCTTTCCTTCTGTCATTTTTTATGGAGGACAGGAACAAGGTAGTCAGAGGAGAGTTCTTTGGTTTAAAGGCAATGAAAGGTTGAATGTGCTTCATAGTCAGCATTAAAAGGGTAATACTAGGGATCTTTCTTTTGAGTAACTGAGTTCATTGACCTCCTGAAGACAGCCAGTGGGACTGTACCAGCAAACAGAAACCCTTCTGGGGACTTGCCTCCTCACTATGTTCTCAATATTGCTTTTTTTGTCTTTCATTCATTAGGTTTTAGTCTTTAGGAGTAGGTGTAATGGCATTTCTATCTCCTTGACAGCCAGAGGGAAAGAGAGAAGGGGGAGAGAGAGAGGGGTGTCTGTATGTGTTCAGGACTGCCTGTCAGATGGTGAATTTGAACAGAGGCAGCTGTTGTCATGGTGATAGCAGGTTGCATCCCACCACCATGGAAACCAAAGTTAAAAAACTGATGTTCAGGCTGGAAGTCACATGATACATTTTGTTTTGTTTTGTTATAAAAAAAGAAAAGGGGTTTGGTTTTTCAATCTGATTTTTTTTTTTTAAAGTACGAGGTTGGGTGATGAGCAAAATTGCTAAAAGGAATGTAGAGAGGTGATGGCGCTGGACCGCATGAAGCATGCAGAGCCTTCAGCTTCCTTTTTTTTTTTTTTTTTTTTTGCTCATGGTGCATTTCTCCTGTCATGGAGATAGAAAAAGGATCAAGCACAGTGTCGATACAGAAATTCCCTGTAGATAACTGATAACTGTCACACAGAGAAACACAGGCTTTAGCCCTCCTCTCCTTTAGTGCTGGTGTCTGCTCTGTACACTATTGATCAGCTCAGGGCAGAACCTGAGAAACTACAATCAAGGACAGAAAACAGATGGGCCTGGGGTCATGAGACTGGAATTGCCTCAGTGATGAGGGTGGGCCATACAGCGATAATTTGAGGTGATTATTATTGTTTTTCAGGAAATTGAAAAAGTCATCTGTAGCCCCTCTGAGCCCCAGGGAATACAATCTCTTGGTCTCTGTTTATTCTGTGTTCTGGATTTGCCTCTTTGAACCTCCCTGACTTGCTCCATCAGCCATGGAGACAACTACAAAGATGTCCTGAAGGCTCTATGATGGGCACTTTGGCATCTGGCAGAGACCCCTTGTCGCCTTTATCTCAACTTTGTCTCCTCACCTGCCTTTCACCTGGATGGTGGGTGGAGAAGGTTTGTGAAGGTGCTAAAGAGCCCTCTTGAATTTTCATCTTTCCGTTTGCTATTTATTCTCCCTTCATGTCACCATCTGTGGATGAGGTGAAAGGAGCATTCTGCCATGGAGGAGGGCTGGCCTCAGGCCTGTCCAAACAGGGCTTGTTTTGATTTTCTTTCCACTTGAAGAACTGGTGGTTCTTGTAGGCAGGCAGGGAGATAGGTGTTCTGGTAGAATCCTAGGGCTGGGAGGAAGATCGGGAGTGTGCAGACAAACTCTGCTGAAATAAAGGTGGTTCTAGCCTTGTCTGGGTTTAAGGCACAGTATTCTGGATTTTCAGTATTACTGGTTCCTGCAGGGCAGATGTATGGTTCTCCGTAGCACAGGGTGGGGGACATGATGTCACCCGCATATGATCTCACTCTGCTTCCATCAGGCACTGGAGCCGCTCTTCTGTGTGGGTTCATCCCCTCCTGTTCTTAGCCCTGGCCTTGGGTGTGATTAATGCCTCTTCGAATCACTGGGAGAGATTGCATCAGAGCCATCAGCTTCATAAATCCTCCTTTGGGGACTGGTGTTTGGATGTGCTTTCCATATTCCCCGGAGACTCTGGGCCAAATGTCTTTGCTCTCTTCCCGGAGGCCCATTACCATAATTTTCTTTGAGAGCCTTTATTGTGGTGGGTCTTTTCAGTGTCAGCCACGGCTGCAGTCAGCCAGTCCATGCCTAGAGCCTGTGACCACTAAGATACTTTCTCGCAACTTCGAGTCACAGCAGATATTAAAGGATTGATTTAGTAGGATGACAAGTGACGGTGCATTTGTGTCGCACCTAACACTTTCAAAGGGTTTTCATATCCACATGTCAATTTTAGACTTTGATCTTGTATGTGTGTGTGTGTGTTGACAGCCATGATTTTGACTTTGATCTTGTATGTGTGTGTGTGTGTTGACTGCCATGATTTTGACTTTGATCTTGTATGTGTGTGTGTGTTGACTGCCATGATTTTGACTTTGATCTTGTATGTGTGTGTGTGTTGACTGCCATGATTTTGACTTTGATCTTGTATGTGTGTGTGTGTGTTGACTGCCATGATTTTGACTTTGATCTTGTATGTGTGTGTGTGTGTTGACTGCCATGATTTTGACTTTGATCTTGTATGTGTGTGTGTGTTGACTGCCATGATTTTGCCTGACTCTGAAATACCCCATCGGGGCAGCATTTTGCAGAGAGAGAGAGAGAACCCTTGCTCTGGTTTCCCATTGGCATCCTACATTTTCTCTGTGGCATGGCAAGTTTCAGGACGATCCTGATTCTTCTCATGCTAAAGATGCAGCATGAGAGTCTTGGATAGCTGCTTCTCACTGCCCTTCCTAGCTAGGATGTCCCTTTGGCTTAGTGATAGAGCAAGTCATATTCCACAGGGCCCCATCCCTGTCATTGTCTGTGATCTATACCTACTTGTTAGAATGACATTTGTGTGCAGGTGATGGAGTGCTAGTAAAACATGCATCCAGATTCCCAGACCACTTAGAGTTAGATACCCCAAAACCTGAGGCTGGGAGAGGATGAGGGGCTGGAGACAGACCTCTTGTAGGGAGATTGCTGAGGGCCTGGGAGGAGGGTCGACATGGGTAAAGGAGGTTGATCTGTGCCTCTTCTGGGTCTGTGGTTTCTGTAACTCCCCAGGGGGTTTACAGGAAATGCCTGAGTGGCCACTGGCTGCTCCCCACAAAGGTGCATCATCCATTAGGCCTGGAACTGGAAAGCCCAGCTCTGTCTGCCTGCTATCCCTTGTGGCTCCCCTGCTGCTCCCGGCATTTGGCCTTCTTAAGTGTTCTGGTGTCACAGTCTCTGAGGAGGTGTGTGAGAGCAGAGGACTCTAGGGTCACATCCTGGTGGCAGCAGGGACACTTTTGTTCCCAAGGGCACCTTGGGTTGCTCATGGCCTGTGTCCTCCCAATCCTGTTCCTCCAGATGAATCCCCGAGGGGTAGTGATAGGATGGCCCGCTGGTCTGGGCAGAATTGGGGTGCAGCACCAGACCTGGTCTTCAGGACTCTGTTGACAAGAGGAGCTAGCGCATCCTGCACCCTGAGGGTGGCCCTCTCCCTCACCCCATCTCGCTGTGCTTTAGCAAGGAAGTGAACAAATGGCAGGTGTGCAGGCCAAAAGTGCTGCTCAAATTAGCTGTGTTGCTAAGGAAACAAGTCAACCATTGGAAGGAAGGAACTTTGGGTAAAGGAGATAAATCAATAAGTGAACCTATTTTTATCATTTCCCTAATGATTGTCTTGAAGCTGCTAGACGGGTGAGGAGAGTTGGAGCGACACAGGTCCTCATTAATGAGCTCAGAGGGTTAGAGGAGTGGAGGGATGTTCAGGGAGACTGCTAGGAAAGTTTATGGAATGGAATGAGTTCCCTAGTGAGTGGACAGTGCCAAATAAGGGAGAGGTGCTTCCTTCCAGGGTTCATAGCCTGCAGGCCCGGTCCCATATCTGGTCAATTCCTTTTGTTCTCCTGCCCTTGGTGCTCTCAGGCTTCTTGTGCTAGTGTCTGTGACCTTCAGTTTGGGATGGGTTTTGTGTTGGTTCATGTGCTGCTTCAGAATAAATATAGCTTTAATTGATTTTATAATTATAAATTAACACATGCTCATTATAACACTCAGACAATATGTAAAGCAGTAAAGAAGAAAGCAAAAATAACCCCACTATCCTGAGAAAGCTCATTATCCTTCCAGCAAGACAGATTTTTTCCTTCTTTAACATTTTGTTAACCTTAAAAGGGTTTTCTATGCATGCTGACTTTTTATTTTGAAGCATCAATATCTGTAAACAGTACAAAAATTTCAAATGGGTATTTCAATGCAGAGAATGTGTGATAGGTATACCTCTGACTCTGGCTTCTTATGAAACTCACTTATCCATTGACTGTTCTATTAACTGAAATCAGTTATTTGGTACCCCCTACATACTGGGTGGAGATGAATGGGGCAATAGAGATCCTGACTCAAACTCCTTTACCTCTTTCTCTTAGAGAAAGAACTTCAGGATCTCAAACCACAGTTGGTCCAAGTTCCAGGAGAGAGATTGGTCTCCAGAATGTGTTTGGGGTCTGACACAAATGGAATGGAGTTCCTGAATCCCCGGGCAGAAGCGATCTGAACCCCAGACAGACTATTATCTTATGTCTTGAAGGGCTTTGTTCTTGGAGACCCTGACAACTTGGGGTGTCTCCTGTTCTTTCCAAGGCGTGTCTTTGGGTGACTGGTGAGGTACATAGCTTGATGTGGGGCATCATTTTCAGATGGAGCAGATCCATGACTAATGGGTTTCAGGTTCTGCTGTGGGACAAGATGGAAGCAACACCCTGTGTATCAGTTCCCAAGGGTGGGGTAAGCAGGCATGAGTCACTACATCCCCTGGTGTACACAGTGAAGCCTCACATTCATTCCTGCCTGCACTGCCATTGAGTGGTGCCTACTGTGTGCAACAACAGTGTTCTGAGAGATGCACAAGATACTTTGAAGGTTTAGTTTCTTGGGGGAGCTAGTTAGGGGAAAAAATGATAAAATTGCAAAGAGCATGCAAAGAGCATGGGGAGAAAGCATCACAGTTAAGGTGACATTTCAGCTTGATCTTGGTAAGGAGGAGAATGGCTCTTGCAGGAGGAAGCAAAAGCACTTTGATGGGAGCGGCCATTTCTCAGAGAGAAGCAGCTGAGCGATCAGAAGGGCAAGTTATAAGGAGAGTTGCTGGGATTGGACAGAATAGGGTGTTCCTTTGCGCTCTTCTTTCTGAAGGTTTCCCAATTCCATCTTCCTTTCTCCTCATCCACAGGTACACAGAATTCCCACTCTCATATTTTCATTCAGATTCTTATCTGCCTGAGAGAAGAGTTCATATGGGGTTGAGATGATCTGTGGGGTGTTAGGGAATATCCCCCCTCCAGGATATGGGCGTTTGAATGGTTTTCATGATTTTAAACCAAAGGTCCGCTGCTCTGAATGGAGTTTTAGCTGTGACACCTGAGGCAAAGTGTTTGGATGGGATGGATGTAGAAATGAATTTTGCAAAAGCTAAGAATTTCTAATTCTAATTTCATCTTTAGATTCTGGCCTTTTGATTACACCATGAGAGCTTGTAAAGTCTCAGTCACACAGACACGCAGGTGATCACAGGAAGTCTGGCTCATCAGCACCAAGGGCCTTTCTTTGCCCCGGGGATGCTATATCACCCACACTTGACCATCACTTTGAACATTTTCTTAACCACAAGGACTGGAAGGGCACGGAGAGGCAGAGACATGGTTTCAAGCTCATCTGTACCACTGTACCACGGTGGAATCGGTCCTTTGTATCAGGGCTTCCCAGGTATGTTCTCATGGATGCCATTCCCAGGAGAGGTGGTCTGACCCAAGGATTATGTGGCAGAGCATGTGTGGCATGCCATGCCATGTGCCATTGTACTCCTTCTGAGAAGGCACATGGCACACTACTTGACTGTGAGCACTCCAGAGCCTGTGCTTTAGGGACACTATCTTCAATGTCCTTAACTGCTATCCCTTGTCAGAGGTTTGGGGAATGTTCTCAGGAAAGGACATGACTACTGGGCTAACCCCTTCGTCACATTCCCATTTTCACTTTACTAACTGGGTCTGGAGAAATGCTGGCTGACAAGCCAGCATGTACAAAGGGGTCACGGGGCACTGGGTCTCTTTTTCCTAGTCCCCTCACATTTGTTCAGACTCTGGACTGGAGTCTGTGATGGGAGGGAGGAAAGCTCTTCCCACTAGGCCTTGGGGACCTTGGGTGGAGTGGGTATAGGGAGATATCCTGAGACAGTGGTCATGAAACTGGTTGGGCTTCTGGAGTATATAGTGTTCATGGCATGTTCAGCTTTCAGGGGCCTAAATCAGTACCCAGAGAGGTTGGGGAAAGGAGGGATGCTGGGTGAGGATCTCCTCTGACCAAGGGATCTTAGTGGGCACAGTTGGGTACAGAGATAGACGGCTGGCTTTGATCTCTTGAGCCCCCTCCGTTTTGCAGATCTGGTGACCGACTGCAGGGCAGCAGAGAACATTCTTCAGTCGGATCCTGTGTGTGCTGAGGTTGTGTGAGACGGGAGGGTGGCCAGCTGCTGGGGAGTATGACACAAGACTGCATGGTGACAAGGGAAGAGAAGACATGGTCGAATGAGAGCGGAGAGGGCTCCAGCTTTGATGCAGCGCCATCTCACCCCCATAACCCTCCGTTCTGGTGCTAGGGTCAGAGCATTGGAGGGGTAGCCACACCTCTTGCACATGCACCTCTGTTGTGTGAGACATAAATTCTCCCCTTTCTCTGAGGTGGCTCAGGTGCTCTTTCGCCATTGATGGTCACAGACACAAATTCCATGGTGGGATAGGGGAAGCACCAGGGCCCTCCTATGATTGCCTGCCTTCTGTACTCCCTGGAGAGGGCTCTTGGCCCTGAATCCTACACAGATAGCCTGCTTAAGTGAGGGCACAGGGAGATTGGTCTTTTTCCTTCCCTCTACTTTGCAAGATCTCCGTCGTCTCCTGCTGCATTCTAGACTGTGCCAGGCCAAGGTTGCTTGACAAGACCAGTGTCAGCAGCTCATGTGTATGAAGTTTGATATGCAGAATGAGTCTACCCCAGAAACTAGGGATCCCCTTCTTGCTGCCCTCAGGACTCCAGGTACAGCCTAGCTCCTGGCACTTGAATGACAGTCCTGTTTTCCAGGAAGACACAAGGAGTCCCCTTACCCACAAAAGCAAAGCAGCCTGGATTTATTACCCATTTATCTGTAGTTTGGTTGCTCCATGTCCTGGCTTTTGTCTCCTGGATTCAGACACACAATGCATCTGTTTCCTGTGACAGAGGAAGCTTAAGAGAAAATAAGGTGGGCAGAGCACGAGTCTGCTGGCCCTGGGAAATATTTTCTTTGAGTTGGATGTTAAAATAAAAGGGTGCTCATGTGGAGAGAATTGTTCCTTTTCCAGGGGCTCTCCTTGTACTTGGTGCTGAGGTTCTAGAGAAGGGACTCTTGGTGTGGTTTCCAGAAACAGCAGCAGACAGCCACGCTGGCTCCTGGGACCGAGAGCATCCTCTGCAGTCCAGGGATGTGAGGTCTGGGAAGAGCAAGGGTCCCAGAGTGGGACCACCTGCAATTCTTTCCCCCTTTCCATTTCCAGTTTTATTCCCAGTCAATTCCCTGCTGTGTGGTTGAATTGAGTACCAACTACATATGTCTGTGCAGGAGTGTGGATGACCCCTAGTGTGTAGAACAATACTCCTTCCGATTGGGCTCTGGACACAAAGCGTTGTCTTCAGGAAAAGAAAGATTTTTTTTTTTTTACTGGCTATATTCTTTCTTTCATTGGCAACGATGCTTACCTTCAGAGTCTAACCGGAAATGGTTGTAGTTTCACATTCTGTGGGACCTCATTCACCGTACTGTGCAGACATGCACGGTTGATAAAGTGTTTACGTGCATGGCCATCTTGGAGACTTCATTGTTCACCCTTTGGTGAGACTGTTCCTTAACTCCTCTTTTCCCACGCCTTTCGAGTACATGATCTTGGCCACCATCATTGCCAACTGCATCGTCTTGGCCCTGGAGCAGCACCTTCCCGAGGACGACAAGACCCCGATGTCCCGCAGACTGGTATGTGCTCCCTCTTCTCACTGTCCTCCCTTCCTTCGCTTTCCTCAGTTCCTTTGTCTTTGTGTCGCAACCAGAACCATCACCCAGCCACCTCCTCCATCCTGTGAGAGGTTTGATCTTGCCAAGCAACAAGTTGGTCACACACCATGCTGGGACTCACAGGATGAGAGGACTGGCCTTTTGAAAAGAAATTCTGCCCCCAGGAAGTTCTGAGGGCAAATACCTGTGTATCCAGTGCCACACAGCAAGGTCCAAAAGGACCAGCTCGGGGTCTGTTTGCTTTATTTTCTTTCCCAAGGAATTTTTGAGGTAATAGGAGAAAGGGGGAAGAAAGAAGAGAAGAGGAAGGGTGCTCGGAACATGGAGCGTCTGCAGAGATGAGCTTCCATGACACTTCATCTGTGTTCCCCCTGAGTAGATCCTGGACCCAGTGTGTTCCTCAGGAAGAGAACAGTCCAACTTTATTTATTACTTAAGTTCCCAATGTGGGTGAAGGCCAGCAAGGGAAAGGTCACTTCCTTTAGGGCCTGGTCACACTGACCGGGACATGGCATGGCAGTCTGGTCTTGGGTGAATCCACACCTGTTTCCCCAACTCATTGCCAGGGCTTCCTTTGTACTCTATGAACCCATCAGCACCCCTACATCCCACCTGCACAAGGGGCTGACCCAGCTCAGACCTTCTGGGGTTCTGGGGTAGAGGGGCACATCCAGAGCCAATGTGGTTGCCTGAACATGTGGGCCTGAAATGGCCCTCTCCTCATGGGCTCCTCTGTTCTTCATCCCACAGGAGAAGACAGAACCTTATTTCATTGGGATCTTTTGCTTTGAAGCTGGGATCAAGATTGTGGCCCTGGGGTTTATCTTCCACAAGGGCTCGTATCTTCGTAACGGCTGGAACGTCATGGATTTCATTGTGGTCCTCAGTGGGTGAGTCTTCCTGGATCCTTCTCTGTATGTGTGTCAGTGCCAGTGGTGTCAGGTGATGACTGAACCTGTGCCCCTCAGGAGTGTGGGTCCTTTGTGGGGATGCACCTGTCAGCAAGTGCCTGGTGCTCTCCCTGCGAGACTGCTGCCTCTCTTGGTTTCCCATTCATGCTTGGCTAATGCTAAGTCTTTTTACTGAAGTGAGCAGCTGACTATTTTGGGTGCCCCCCAAATATGGGTCACAAAATCAGTGCTCTTTTCCTTTGGAGCTTGAGGAAGATCCTGCTCATGCTTTCTAAACTAATAGCCAAGCCTCCTGTTCTAAAAACAGAATTTTGTATGATTTGCAGATATAGTCATATGAGAAGGCATGAAAATGAATCACATTAAGATGCTTGGAAAAATCATTACTTTTGAGGTGGATATAGTGATGCCATAACATGGCTGACTGGGCATTGCAGGGTCTATGATATATTTAAATATATGATGAATCATACCTTTGGAAACAGATGTAGCACACCTATTTGGGGCTGATCCAGTGCCATTGGCAGCTGATGTGGGAGGACTAGGGACGGTGGGCTGAGCATGTCTCATTGCACTTTCAAGTCTTTGTTTCAGATGGGTCATGTGCCTGTCAGGTGGGTGCAGGTGGGGTGCAGGTGTGGCAACAAGGGGGCATTCTCTCACTGACTACCAGTCAACCGATGCTTCAAATCTGCGAGAAGAAGAAAGTGGAAAAGGGAAGAGGAGATATGAAGTAGTGATATGAGGACTCATTAAAGGGAGAGAGCAGAAGAGAAGATCTGTTTCTAGGGAATGGCCAGAGGCATGGGCAGAACAGCAGAGGAGGGTGGGAGCATTTGTATTGTGGCATGATCTAATCCTTTGATTTTTAATCTTCACATCAATTGGGAGTAAGTGAAAAGAAAAGTTGAAGGTGTAATGGACCAGGATGTAGTAGATGCTCATAAGCAGCCAACCCCTAGATAGAGAGAAAAGTTAACATTTATATTTAAAAGCATCTTTTGCTTTACTGAAAGGATTTTCTGAAGGCTATTTTTCTACAAAAAAAATTCTACTACTGCATTTTAAATACGATTAAGTGCGTAAAGCTATAATTAACACATAGGGTTTCAGAAGTACTTTGTTGTGGAAAATACGGCACACCTGGATGATGCTTTATTTATTTATTTATTTATTTTTCCTGCTTTATTGAGCTGTGATTGACAAATGAAAGTTATATCCAGTTTTACTCCGATACTTGAAAATAGGACATTCCTATTTGATATGAGTTGATAGGTTAGTTGGGGAATCTGGGAATGCTGAAAGTTTTTCCATATTAATTAATAGTAATATTGTTTCCAGACACAAAGTATGACCTCCTAAATCATACCAACTAGAAACACAATATCTGGGGAAATCTGTATATTTAATTAAGGAATACAGTGTGATGGTTTGATATACATTGTGAAATGATTCCCATCATCAAGCTTATTAATAGAGTTGTCACCTCACATTATCACCAGTTTTCTTTTCTTTTTTTTGTGTGTGATGAGAGCACTGACAACTTTGTTAGTAGATTTCAAGTATATAATACATTGTTTTAACTATAGTCACCGTGCTGGGCAGGAATCTGCAGAACTCTGTCATTCGTAGCTGAAAGTTTTCGTTTTTTTCAATCTGTATCTCCCCTTTTTATTTACCCTCAGCCCCAACCTTGGCTTACCACCATTATTTCCTCTGTTTCTATGAATTCGACCTTTTTAAAAAATAGAATCTACCTATAAATGAGATCATACAGTGTTTGTCTTTCTGTGCCTTTTTTTCTCTTAGTATAATCTCCTTTATGTCTATTCATGTTGTTGCAGTGACAGGTTTCCCTCTTCTTTAAGGCTGAGTTATATCCCATTGTGTGTATATATGTATGCTATATTTCTTCATCCAGTCATCTGTCCATGGACACATCAGTGGTTTCTGTGTCTTAATTACTATGAATGATGCTGCGATGACCACGAGGGGCAGGTGTCTTTTGAGACAGTGATTTTGTTTCCTTTGGATAAATATCCACATGTGGATTGGTAGGTCATAAGGGAGGTCTAATTTTTCATTCTTTGAGGAATCTCCATACTATTTTCCATAGTGGCTACACTGATTTACATTCCTACTGAGAGTGTACAAGGTTCCCTCCCCTTCTCCTTGCCAGTAGCTGTTATCCTTTGGCTTCTTGATAATAGCTGGATGACATTTTAAATGTCCCCGAAATAAATAATACACCCTCTGTTATAAAAAGTCTAAATGAGAATCTGAGTCATTTAAAATGTTCTAATCTGTCTAGAATAAAAGTACTATAATGTATGCATATTATATATTAAGATTGTGGGCATTCTTTATCCTGCTGAGTTATAGGCATCAGAGATAATTTAAAATGTATTGTGTACATTTATTTTATGTTTATTTTTAACATAAAATAAAAATTTATTTTTTGTTCAAAAAATGTTTATTTTTTGTTCAAAACCTTTATTTTATGTTCAATTTAAGAACATGGAAATTGAAAGTCTAAGAAAGGGTTAGCAGTTCTGATTATTTTGAATATCTTGATTATTTTGTGATATTTCCTTCTAACATTTTAGTGCTAAGCATTCTCTTTGATGCTTATAAAATTTCTGCCTTTTCTCAATATAGTGTCCACATATTATATATTACTCCATATTTTTGGTTGAAATCTGTACTGACTGATAGCAGTTTGTTAAATGGATATATAAAGCTTATGTCTCTGATTTTGCAGTTTTTGACTCTTGTATTGCCTTCTTATTTTAACTAATGTAAATAATTACAGGTGTTCCATTGTACATATCTTGGATGTCACCTTTCAAGAGGCATTGAAACACTGAAGTGTTTGTGTTCCTGGGAACTAGGGATTGAGAGAAGGTGGAGGAACTTTCACTGGATGGGAGAGGAGGAGGAGTTATAAGCCTCTGTGGGAGAAAGAGCAGAATGGTCAGGTTTCTGGGCCCTGCTATTAGCCATGAGGCCCTCTGTGTGCAAGTATGCCTGGACAGGTTGTGCTGGAGTAGGGCAGGCACCTTCTCTCCTCCTTTAGCACCAGCCCTGGCATCCTGTTCTCAATGGCTCCTCAGACTTTGCTGGCTCTGCGATGGTTCCCAAAGACCCCCACTGTTCATCTGCGCAGATAGGATGTTGCTCCTGTCTTCTCAGCATTTCCTCATCCCTCTCTCCTAATACACTTGGAATGTGCTCCAGGAAAGGGTTGGGAACTTGAGCTCCCTCCCTCGCTGTTGAGGGATGTGATTCTATCTCACGGAAGTGGGTAGTTAGATTTAGCCTTACCTTCATGGGGTGCTTTCCTCTGCCATATTGTATCACTTCGGAGAGACACATTTCTCGCACATTCATCTCTGACATCAGCCTGTGTCCTCCAATAATGTCATGGTGTAGTTTGATTGACAGTCTATTGCTTTTTTCTTTCTTTGTGTGACAGAACATCATGGTGTATCTTGCAAATGTTGGATCTTATATGCATGTGTGTCACGCCAATGCAGGACGTTAGGTGGCATAGGCTTGGCAGAGGAATCCCTGGATCCTCAGTGAGGTTACTACTCAGCCAGAAAACCCCCTCCTTCCAAAGATCTGGAACTGGAACAGGCTCTCTCTAGCCTTCCTGACACTGCCCTGCAGAGCCATGCTGGAGGTACCTACTCCTATCTCCAGGTGTCATCTCACATTTTCCCCCTGTGCACAGGGATGACAGGTGTTGGAGAGCAGCACAGTGCCTCAGGCTGTGATCACACAGCTCCTCAGCTCTTGAAGTGTGATGGGAGGGAGGAGAGAGGCTGGTGTTGAGGTGTCAGACAGCTAGCGGACTGGACAAAAGACTTTCCATCACTGACCTTTGCTAAGTGATGGAGTTGGGCCCCCTGCCCCCATTCTGCCTGCACCTGTGACCTTCTAACCTTTAGTGTTCCTAGGTAGGAATTTCATGCATTAGAAAGTTAATTTTTGTGTGTAATCATCTAATTCTTATTGTCCCATAAACAGGAACTGAGGTTCAGAGTGGGTCTGATACTAGACCCATGAGCATTTTCCCACAGGCAACTCACAACCTCGTGGCTTCTGTTGTTCCATACTTCTGTGTTTACATACTCCTTCAGTCCCCGTGAAGCAGAAAGGGGCACAATCAGGCAAAAGTTCCTGACCCAAAGCTGAGACTCCAAATGCAGCTTGAAGATCAAGCCTCTTGTATACATGCTGGGACTTCTCTGTGTAGACTGGAATAAAAACCCAGCTCTGTGGTTAAGAAGGCATGTTATTTTATTTTCATGGGAAAAGAAAGTGAATGAAAAGTTCCACTTGATTTCTTTGTAATTGACTCATTCATTCATTCATTCAGCTATTCATCACACTTGTATTATTGAATGCTAAAGCAAATTCTGGAACTGAGAAATATCAAAGTTAATGTATTTTCATTTTTTTTCCTCAAAGGCAATTAGTAGAATTTGCCAGTTCTTTAACGAACTTTCACCTCATTGTAACCTGAATCTCTCGTATTGGTAACAATGCCGGAGATGTTTTTCTAAACATCTAGCAGGCCACCTGGAGAATTCTAAATCATTTGAAGTCATTATTATATATTAGTCTTAATAATAAATCTTAGTAACTGGAACAGATGGGTAAATGATAGAGAAGGATGAGAATTCCAAGGTACTCCAAATGATGGGTAAGAGTAGGGAAAGAGGAGAGACCGTTTTTGAACCCTATTCGTCTTGGTAGCCCAGTGCCTGGATTACAGGAGGTACTTAATAAATGCTGGATGGGTTTAATTGCTTTCTATCCTAGATTCCCTTGCCACTCATAGATTACCAAGAGAATGCTGAGGGAAGCCTGGGGCTGAGAGTAGGAAGGGGGTTGTCCATTCCTCATCCTTGGCATCCTGCTCATGTAGCTGTGATTTCGCCAACTTGCTCACATTCTTATCACTCTGTTAAGGAATATGAAAGGTAGGAGCACAATTTCTAGCTTAAGGGGAATTGAGCATCTGGGCATTTGGGTCTGTTTACCAGGTTGTCAGTTTGTCAGTGTTACTTTTTTTTTTTTTTTTTTTTAGACTAGGTCTCACTATTTTTGCCTGTGGAACCGCAGGCTCTTGTTGCCCGGGGTACCACAGACTCAAGCAATCCCCAGCCTCAGCTTCCCAGGTAGCTGGGATGAAAGGCGCGCGCCACCACGCCCAACTGTATTTTTGGAACTAGGTCTCGCTATGGGCCCCAGGCGGGACTCGAACCGTGATCCCTAGCCCCGGCCGCTTCATAGGCTGAAGCTTACAGGCACGAGCCACCGTGCCCAGCCCAGTCAGTGTTACTTTCTTAGGATTGTTTCTTGGCGATGGAAATGAGGGAGGGTTGGGGTTGACTACTGAAGTCAGTCACCTAAAGGTGTGTGTGTGGCGGGGGCGAGGTGGTGGGGAGGCAAGGATTAAGGAGAAAGGAAGAGTATCGCATCATCTGACATTTGTCATATAATGAAAGCAGCCATTTATTGAGTTGTGTACCAAAGACTGACTGTATCTGCTTATCTACCTCCCTGTTATTGTTTACATAAATATTTATGTGGTTATGTGTGTATATGGTTTTGCTACGCTAAAATGCTATTGCATAGTAGCAGTTAATTAGTTTTGATTTTTACTCATACCCATTTTATAGATGAAGAATCTGAGGCTCAAACTATTTAAGTAAATTTCCCAAAGTTAAATGTAAAGTCAGACTCTGAATCTAGATCTATTTGTTTTGAGTGCCTGACTGGCTCCTGAAGCCACACTGCTTCTTAGATACAAGATGGTACCAACTGTTCCTATGTCACCTTAGCAATGTGGTCTTCTCTCCTTATTTCTTTTGTGTATCATCAGGTTCAGGCAGTAATGAGAAGTGTGCTGCCCCTTTTCATTTAGGAAATCTTTCTTTTCAATTGTATGTTTAAACAAGGGCAATATTACCGTGCTGCTCTTGAATGTTGGTGATCTTATTTATTTTCCCATCAAACCCCAAATTAACTTTGAAGGTGCTGTGGTAGCTTTGCTGTAGAGATGGTCTGTTTTAACTTTTCCCTTACACATGAGTACCTGGTGCAAGCTGAGGGGAGTGGGCAGGTATATCTGAACCTGGGGCTCTTCCTCCTCCTCCTCCTAAGGATGTCACCTCAGGGCCCACATGGTCGCTAGTCCCCATCCAATTATCTCTCTCCAGGTCTTTCAAGAAATGTGACTGAGCACCCAGGATGAGGTGGGCACCCTGCTGAGTATGACTGGGTGTCCACCACCTGAAGCCTAAGGCTGCATACAGCAAGCACTCAAAAGAAGGGCCTTCATCCTAGCTCAGGGGGCACTGGGGAATTACATTTACATTGACTGTTTTCATGGGCAGCTAGACATGGAGGAGAGAGCTTTCTTGCAGGAAAGAATGCTATGTACAAAAAAAAAAGAGTACAAAGAAGGTCACTCCTGGGACTACGTCGACCTGGCAGGGTTGGCATGGGCCATGCTGGGGAGTCTAGCCAGAGGGCCGTAGAGAGCCAGTGAAGGTTTTGTGCAGGGAGTGGAAGATGAATTCTAATTTCACCCTGCATGGGTCATGGGTCTTTAAATTTTGGAACCATTCCTGAGAAGAGGACCTGGGACTGAGAATGGGGCTGTTGCAGAATCCTCACTGCAGCTTGGGAAACTGTGTGTAACCCAGCACGGAGGCGAGGGGAAGGGGAAGGGCACCAGGAGAAGTCCGAGGAAATGTGCAGGAGGGCTGGGACAGCCACTGCTGCAGCCCCCGCTTTTCCCAGTAGCACACATAGGGTGGTTTAGCCTGAAGCCTGTTGGGAGGATGCTATCTAGAGCTAAATATACATTGATAGGTATTTTTAGAGGGTTTCTGTAAGGAGGCCTCCCTAATACACGAGTTTCCCGAGCAGCTAAAGATCGAGGAAAGCACAATTTTCCTCTCGGAGCTCTGTCTCTCCAGTGCTGAGAATGTGGGGGAGGTGTTGCAAACGCAGTCCCAGGGCCCCCAGCCCAATATAAACCTGTGCTAATACTATGATAACACTTGGGATTTATATAGCATCTCCATGCCAGTGAGCCTGGTAAGATGTTACAGACCTGTCTTTTACTCATTCTCTCTGTTCTATGTGGGTGGAGCAGGGTGGTGGGGAGCTGGGTGAAGATGGGTAAAGCAAGACAGCTTATAATTTGGGAGATGGGGAAACTGAGGCTGAGTGAGGCAATGTGAGGGACTTGCAGCTGCTCAGAGGAGCTGTGTCAGTAGAATACCCATGCTCTGGGCCTTCAGGCTGATGTCCAGTGCTGGTGAGTCCTCATCAGGCTCCTTCACAGGTTCTCTCTCTAGCAGATGCTGTCTGCTTCTCTGAGGTGCCACCTCCTCGCTAGCTCCTTGCTCATGTCTGGTCCCACACTGGAGGCACACAGCTGCTATTCACAGCATTTCTTCTACCTGAATGACATTATTTTGTTTATAGTTACTTATCCCCCTAACATGGGTGAACAGTGGGAGAGAGTTAAAGTGTGGAGTTTTGATTCAGCAGAAGAGGTAGGCAAGAGACAAAAGGCAAAATGTGAAGCTTCCAAGTCTCTTTTTAGCGCTGTGCTGATAATAAACTCATTTCCTTCGGGGGACTCCCACTGAGAGTCCCCTTTAGGAGTTGAAGGCAGTTGAGTTGGGTTACTCCTGGGGGAGGATAGGTATTTTCTTCTCATCTACATACTCTGTTTTTTTCTGTATTGAGATTATCATTTATCAGATGTTTACTGAGTCCTTACTGTGTTCCAGGGTTAAACATTGGGGTTGGGATAGTGTCGTTTTCCTAAGAGACTGTTTTTACCATCCTTGCTAATAATGGCGGAGGCTCCACCTGGAGAGAACAGTGTGGCCTGAATTGGCTTCCACAAGGAGGAGGGAAAGGCAGAGGGAATGGAGGAAGCTTCCACATTCTTTGGTGGTTTGGTTTGTGACTTTTTCTGGCATTGCGTTCATTCAAAATGATACAGGAATAAAATGATGTCAGGGTGCTTTCTAAATCAGGCCTCTGTCCTGGGTCTGAAACTCCTTTTTAAAGGCAGTTAAGTGCATGTACTCTGTGTGTGTGAGAGAGAGGGAGGGAGGGAGAAGAAGGGAGAGAGAGAGAGGGAAGGAGGGAGGGAGGGAGGGAGAGAGAGAAGTAAAGAGAGAGAGGAGAGAGAGAGGTAGGCAGTGAGCAAATTCCCAGGCACATTTGCAAAGCAGAGATGGATATAGCATAAATGTTCATTCTATAGATTTACATGAGAGACTTGAGGATTTAAGGGCGTATTTACATTTCCATTCTGTGGATGATATATTCTCCTCAGTTGGGTAGAGATTTGTGCACTTGTGTCTGTGTTATAAATATACTCCTAGTTAAGTACAGAGGCATCAGTGTGAAATGTGAAATGCAATGGTGCTATTTAATGTATATAGCATTGGCTTCAAGAAATAGCAGATGTGATGGGTGCTGAGTAGTTACCACAGGGAAGGGGTGAGGTGGAGCGGTGCTGATGCTGAAAGGAAAAAGGGGTGGGAGACGATGGGCTAGAAGAGAACATATATAGGAAAATTAAGTCTCAGATTTCTAAAACTTAATCATGGAATTTTAGAACGGAGAGGATGATCAATTTGCCCAGCTTTCTCTTATTTATTTTTTCATTTAAAAACATCACTTCTTTATTTTTCACAGAAAACTGAGGCCCACATGGCCAAGTAACTTGTCCAGGGTCCAACAGATGCAATGTGTTGAGCCGGGGACATGGACTCCAGAGTTACTTGTAATCTGGGATATAGGTAAAGTTATACTCTCCACCCCTGTCAGTGAGATGCTGGGAATATTAAGAAATAACTAAGATTTTGTATTAGTTGCCTGGAATACATACATACACACACATGTAATGCATATGTACATATACACATATGTACAACTTGCATGATTCCTTTAGGAAACCTCATTTATGAGATGAAGGTAGCACCCACCTTAGTTTCCTCACTAGGGCTTGGAACAGCTAATAAAATAATGACAAAGTTGGCTCTCATTGTTCAGGAGTTTGCATGTCTTATCTTAAATGGAGAAGCCCTTATATTCTTCAGCACTGACATGTATTATGTAAGACAAAAACATAGAGAAACATAAAAATAAGGCAGATATGATTTCCATTTTACAGATGAGAAAACCAAAACTCAAAAGGGCTAAGTTGCTGGCTCCAAGCCAGGTAGTTACTAAGGGGGTGGGATTGGCATTTTAACTCTGTTGGCAACAGTTCTAAAAGCCAACTGACTGTGGTAAAGGACTGTGGGTGCCTAGTTGGTGGGTGTGGGGTCATAGCAGACACCTGAAGTGGTGTGATCCTGTAGCTCTGAATCCTAGACTATGTTATAAATCACTGTTACCTCATAAAAAATAATTTAAAAAATAAAACCTTTCTGTACAAGCAACCTCCTCAGTGAAAAATGTTTTGAAGGACAATGAAGCCAAATATGAAATCAGTGAGCAATAACATAACACCTGCCCCTAGGATGATGGTGATATTAGGAAGATAAATGTTAAAATGTACATAGAGCACCTTGGATACCTTTAAAACAAGATGTATAAAAGTAAAAATAAAATATTCAGGATACTATGGTTCTGTAGACCTTAGTCAGAAAATGTTACAAAATTTTCCTGTAGTTTAGGTTGGAGCCAGAAGTTGGGTACAAATTTCACGTGGAACATATCTTTTCTCTTAGAAGTAAATCTAATTTTATCAAAAACTAGGATTTTTGTCAGATTCAGTGAAATCCCTTTGAGCAGTTTTTAACAATAAAGAAATTCCAAGGGTAAAAATATTGAAACTAAGATTTTTGTTTTTCACCTTATTGACAGTAAAAATATTACGCTTGCACTTTTTACTTTTTTTTTTTTTTGGTCTTCTGGTTCCCCTTCCTATTTCACACAAACACACACACAGGTCAGGGGATTGGTTCCTCTTCTCCCACATCTGGGTGTTGCATAGAAGGCTAAGGAGAATGCTCTTTGTTCTCAGGAGGAATATTCCAAAGAGATGCTGCCTGGAGCTGAGGATAACTGACTGGAAGGTAAAAGTGTTGTGTCTTCTCCATGTCTTTCATTTCCTCTGTCTTGGTTGCCACTCTTCTGTCAGGAGCCTGGACCTTGGTGACAGAATATCCAGGACAGGGGTTCAAGACCCTGGCTTTTCTTCTTGTCCTCAAACTCTGGGATAGTGACTCGGAGGCAAAGTGACATGTGTGACTGCCTCACCCTTCAGATCGCATTTAGAGTGAAAATTTGAGATTAACATCACTGTGAGGGTCCCAGCTGTCTCTCTTCCTCCCTCCCCTACCCCCCCTCCCCACTTCAGGACCAACCATACCTGGTTTGGGAGTCACTGAAACTATAGAACAACGTTGGCTTGGGGTTTCTTTTCTTTAAAGTCTTAAAACTCTGGGTAGGAGGGGATAAGGAGAAAGCTGTGCCTCCAGCCCACTCAGGACTGCACCTGCCTAGTGCTGTGTCTGGAAGTTTGCACTACAGGCTGGGGGAATACCTTGGGGAGGGGTCAAGGAAGGCAGGCAGGAAGGAAAGAAGGGTGGAGACAGCCAGTAATTGAGTAGCACAGATGTTTCAAACAGTGCTGCTTATGAGGAATACAGCTATGGATGGAGATAGTTTCTAGAGTCATAGTGTTTCCTGGCTAACAGAGAAGATGATCTCAGGTCAAACTTAAATATAATGGTGTAGTATGCCACCAAGGAGCTCTGTTGGAGGGCTAGAAAAGTTTTCAATTGGGTCCTTACCTGATCTGAAAGGAGATGTGTTAAGAAATGTTTTGTGACTTGAGACTGAGTAGCCTTTGTCTGGAGAAGAGGGAAGGAGACTGGATGGGGAGAGTTTAGCCAGAGGGTAGGACAGCTGGTAGGGCCTGGAGATGACTGACTGTGGCAGGTCTGGAAAACAGAAAGAACGGTGGGCCCCAATCTGACAGTATGAGGGCAGTTGGAGAGAAAAGCAGGGCCGCATCCTTCAGAGCCCCATTGGCACCCCCGTAGGTGTTCAGTGGGAGTCCTGTGAGTGGTTTGAAGTTGGGGAATGAACATATTTGCAGAAAATATTGGGGAGTTGGTGACATTTGCTTAGAAGAGGCTGTGATGTTTCCCTGAATGTGACTCCAAATCTGCTCAGAATTAAGGCCATTGAACTAATATCTTCTGAGAGTTCCTCTCTTCTTTCTTGCTGCCTTCCAAGACTGACCCTCAACTATAATTTTGCTTGACTTATATTGAAACTGGACCAAACACAGTGTAAGGATGTTATTGTCTAGCTGTTCTATGCTAATGATCTGTGAACCCGGCCTGGGGCAGAAATGTGGTCCTGCCTTCTGGGTTCCCCTCTGAGCCTCTCCTACTGATTCAAAGAATGGTTAAGAATTGGGCAATGTGTGGGTTTTTATTTTTGATGTTCAGCAGAGAAATTATTTAAAAAATGCTTTGCTGAGAACATTGCTATATGATTATTACGATTTTTATTTTTCTGATAGAACAATAGTCAAAAGATCAAGTAAACCCACATGCTTGTTTATAGGATGTTTCTCTTTTCCTGTGTGCTAGGCCTGTGACACATCATGGTGCTGAATCTGGATCCTAACTGAACTCTGTTTAATAATCACCATAAATATAGCACTTTGTGGTTTGGGGGTCCTTCTAGTGGAAGCTCATCATGCACTCTAGTTCTTCCTTTACCCACCCGTTTGAGAAGAGTGAGTGGACACCTTCATCTGGTTCTTCTCCTGAGTGAGTGTCTTCTGAGAGGCAGGTCACCCGAGAATTCGTCACACTTGGACTCTGGCACTGGAGAAGGCACTGGAAGAAGGTAGAAGGTGCCTATCCTGCTTTTTCCCTTCAACCCAATTGCACATCCTCTTCAGGGTGTCGGTCCTTATTGCAGCACCTTCCTCCTGGTTGCTCTTTGTCTTCCTCCTGGACTAGCTTTATGTTCACTTCTCACCTTGGTTGATCACAAAAGACTGAAGGTGAGGACTGGTACACTAGAGGATGGTGTGTGAATGTTGTGTGGTAGTCTTTAGTGTGTGAGTGTGGTGTGGTGTGTGAATGTGTCTTTGGTGTGGGAGTATCGTGTGTGAGTGTTGTGATGCGTGAGCAGTGTGTGAGCGTTGAGTTGTGCGAGTGTGGTGGGTGGTGTGTGTGAGTATGTGGTATGTTTGGTTGTATGAGTGCTGTGTGTGTTTCGTGAGTGTAGTGGAGTGTATAAGTTGTGTGCGAGCATATGGTCTGTGCTTGGTGTATGAGTGGAGTGTTGTGTGAGTGGTGGTGTGGTGTGTAATTGGTGTGTGAGCATGTAGTATGTGTTGGATATGTGATTGGTGTGTGGTGGTGCTGTGTGTTGTGTGAGCTGGTGTTTGGTTTGTAAGTGCTGTGTGTGGGGGTTGTTATGTCAGTGTGCTGGTGTGCTGTGTGGGTGTTTCATGTGCAGGTGTTATGTGGGGGATGTGGTGTGTGAGAGTCATGCTTGTCATGACTGGCTTCTCCTGGGCTCTGTCTATTGGAGTGATGCTGACTTCCAGCTTCAGTCGCAGCAACCACATCCAGACCTGGAGTGGGTTCACTCTGTTAGGAATCTGATGGCTTGGGGTAGTTTGATTAGCTGTTGCTGAAGAATGTCCTGGAGAGGGAACTTCCAGGACTTTAACTCCTTCAGCTGTGACTGATCAGAGGCCAAATTGAATCTCAGTAATAGGACACCCAGGAATTTAAATTCTAAGACACAGACAGGAAGTTAAAGCTGGAATGCATCTGCACAATCACATAGCTGTCCTGATGGTTTCCAACCCACAAGCCCTGATACTCTGGTGATTCCTCGAATTATTGCAGTGGGCATGCACGTCCCTGGACACACCTGGCATTTGCTGTTCCCTGAGTAATGTTTCCCACAAGTATTTACCACATTATTGCTTTCCTAAAGTGTGTGGGTACCGCTGTGATTTATAAAATATAAACATACCTAAAAGCTTTGTTGAATAAATAGTGACTTTTTTTCTTCATTTAGTCAGTACAGCATAGTGGTTGGCAATTTGGTCTTTGCAGACAAGCCAACCTGAATTCATATTTCTGCTCTCCTGTTGACTAGCTTAATGATTATAGACATGTGACCCAGCTTCTGTGAGCCACAGTGACCTTTCTGTATAAATAAAAAGCAGTGGTGTTAGACAATAGCATCCACTTAACAAAGTTGTTAGGGGTTGTATCAGTGGCTCTGGAGTTTGGACATTAGTAAGGGAGCCTCCCATTTGAAAGATAAGAACTGCTGACTTCGATGTGACCCATTGCTTTAGATGAAGGGGTTGGGGGCCTGGTAGACTTGAACTCCAGTGTCTGCCAGGTGCTCTTGTCTCTAGTTGGAAGTTCACTTGCCTATGGTGAAAGCCTGTTTTAATCTATCTCAGAGTGTTTCTGGTATTCCTGGTGTAGGGAGTGGGAAGGGGAAGTAGTTGAAGTTAAAGTGCTTGCATGCCTGAATGGAGCTGTCTGTTGTAGGGCAGGGTGTGTGTGCACATATGCATGTATATACATATGTGCATCTATCACTTAGGTGCACTAGGGTTGGGCACAGTCTAACTCAGGTGTGGGTAGGGGTGCTCTAGTCTCTGGGAATGACTTAAAGGGACATATGAAGTTTGGCTGGTGACACCCAGACAGACAGCCTGAAACAGCCAGATCTGTTTTCAGGTGAGGTATACAGTGGTCAGTCTTTGGATTCTTTGTCTTTTATCACTGATTAGAAATAGCTTCTCAGGAAGTCTCTTCCAGTGGTTACTTGCCTATCTTTCTTTGACCTTGTAGTGAGATAGGTGAAGCAAGGTCAAGTCAGACTTGGTCTTTCTGTCTTGAAAGAAAATCTTTTTCTCAAACTTTTGAACTTTGGGTATGGATCTTTATTTGATTGCTACTTGAGAGAGGAGAGCAATATTAAATTTTTCAACAGTATCTTTGTTCCTAGAAATTCATAGATTCATAACGAAGCTGAGAGTCTTCACAGGGGGATCTGAACAAGACTAAGAGGTATAATAGCTTCGATGAGGACTGTCAGTATCCTTGGCCCTTGTTACAGGAGAATGTGGGCTGGAGAAGAGATGCTTTGTTATTTTTCATCACATTCCTACTAGCGGCACATCTTTCTCATCTACCCACCTACTCACCCATCCACCCTCCTACCCATCCATCCACCTATTAATCTATCCATCCATCTAGCAAGCCATCATGCATTACTTATTAAGCACCTGGGGAGTGCCAGGTACTGTATTACTGAATGTATCAGTAATGTAACTATTATGGTCCCTGCCCACTTGGTGTTTACCGTCAATCTAGACTTAGGACTGCTTAAGAAAGCTTAGTCTCATGTTGCCTGGGTTGTATTTGATAGGTTGGGAAAGTAGCAGTTTCATAGATCTGCCCCCATTTATTACCAGTCTCAACTCATCTTGATAATGAGTCCTAGTGGAAAAACTAAAGGTTTTTAATATTAGGTAGACCTGAACCAGCTTTCAGTCTAAAACAAACATAGTCTATGCATATAAATCCTTTTAATTGCAGTTCAACACCATTTGATCAGGGGTTAGACTGCAAATAAATTTGTTTTGTCTCGTATAGTTTTCTACCCACCTGCCTATGTTTTACTGAGTGCTGAGCATGTGCCAAATCTCACTGTGAGTAGAGAAAAGAATGGTAGAGTTCAGTGAGGAGATGGGAGGCCACTTGGGGTTTGGTTTCATTTTACTCTGATGTATCAGTTGTTGACAGCATTCTAGATGTTGGTCTCAGTAGACTCTTTGCCACTTCATTTTCTGTGACTCTGAAGAATGAGGAACAATTTATTTCATTTTATTTTATTTCAAGATAAGCCACAAGGAAGGAGCTAGCCAGCTGAGGCTACTTATGACAATCCGTATGGGTCTGGTTATCACCACTAGTTATTATATGTCAAACTCCATAGTCTGTGGCCAATTGGACTCAGGATCAGGGGCCAATTTCAGAGGGAAAGTCAGCTTTTCAGTTGACCAATGTCTTTTCAATTCACAGATTGGACAGAGAAAGTTGGGAAGTCAGAGTTTAGTAATGAACAATAGATAGCTATATCATAAATTGGAGTCAGAAACAGGTCACTGGAAGTCACCTGGTCTTTGGAGAAGGATTTATTGTGGTAACTAGAGTGTTGCAGGGCTCTCAGAGATGTCAGTGGTGTTTCTCTTTGCTGCAGCTAATGACATGCCTTCTGCAAGGAATTCCACAATTGGTTCTAGGGCCAGTTCTTTCTCCTAGGGGAGAGGCTGGGTTGATCACAAGTTCATGACTCTAAGTAGCCAGGTTATCTAGTTTCCTGGATCTCTGACTTAGTTCACAGCTGATGGTCAGTGCTGAGTGGGGCATTGAGCGTTTCAAAGGTTTGCTTCTTTAAATCTCGGAACAAAATGTGGGGTAAGTACTGTTACTAGCACCATTCAGTGCAGAGTTTGTGCAGCCAGGTTGGTGGTGGTTGTTTTTTTCTTTTAATTCCTGATGCCTTTTAACTAAGAAAGGTAAACTTATGTTATCTGTTTGTATGCAAACTCCACCCATAAGAACAGAAAACTCACTGCTTGGTTTTAGTTAACTGGGAAAATATCTTTTATGAAAGAGGATTAAAAGAACTCAGGTGATTGGATTTTCTGATCACTTTTATCTTGAAATCATTTTAAACATTATCCATTTACTCCTTTAAAATAGGTTAGTGTTACAACAAGGGAAAACTGGAAAGGGTAGAAAAAAAAGGCTATAAAGTTACAGGGCTCTGCATTTGAAGTCTGGTTCTGTGACCTTAGGCAAGTTATTTAACCCCTTTGTCTTAGTTCCACTTTGGGAAATTAAGGGTTCAGGGTATTTATCTTTTATGAGGATCAAATTATGATGTATGAGTTATGTAAAGCATTTCACACAGTGCTTTGCACATGGTAGATTTCTCTCTTTTTAAATGGAGAGGACATTGGTTTACAACTCTGTATATGATTCAGAGGTATAGATTCACACCTCTTCAGATGTATGTTACCACATCACACCCACCACCAAGGCTCCCACCGTCCTCTACTGTACGGTCCAGTGTGCTCCCTCTTTCCTCTCCACCTTCCCCCTCTCCCTCTGGTAATCTCAGTTTTGCAGTCAGATTTCTACAGTTGGTTTTGGTTTGCTTTTATCTAACCCTTTTCCTTCTCTGTATTCCACATGTGTGACACTATCCAGTATTTGTCTTTTTACTTCTGACTTACTTCCTCTTATCATAATCCCCTTAAGTCCCATCCATGTTGTGAAGAATGGCAGAAGTTCATCTTATTTTTATAGCAGGCGTGTATTGTATATACATAGATTTTCAACAACTAATGCCTATTACTGTTTCCTAGATTACTGATGAGCGAAATGAGGCACAAAATAAGCAAATAATTCTTTAAGTCACTAGAATGTTCCTAAATCTGGGTGCACTTTCAGGGCCCCAGAATCCATTGATATTTGACACATGTCAGAACTCTGGGTTTTTCTAGAATATATGCTTCAAATTATAGTTGAGTAACTATTTTCACCTAATGATAATAAAAACAGGTCTGTACCTATTAAAGCATCATATTCATTGGCAGTGAGCAATGACAATGTTATTTTTCTCTCCTTACACTTTGTTTTCTAAATCTGTTTCAATTCTGGCTTTAAATTCAAGAAAGCAATCATATTGTTTACTCTCTAGTTCCTTATTCTCCTTCTTTCTTAGGTAATCAAAAATTCTTGACATCTCTGTGTTTTTTTTTTTCTTTTTGTATGTGCATTCCTTCCTGATCACACATGTGAATCTTCCCCTTTTGCAAGAACACAACACCATATTTATTGTAAGAGATGATTTGTCTGTTTTCATTCCTCTTATTTATATAATACATGCTTTTCACTAGATCATGTTATATTTTCATTTTTCTTTTCCTATTTTTCTGCGTTCATCAAAATCTTATCACTTTCTTAAAAGTCAAGTCATTAAATTCTTGTGATGGAGATTCTACCTTTTATTTCACTTGTGTTTGATTCCCCATCTCCTTCCCTACTCCTTTGCAAGCTTTGGAAGCTTGCAAACATATCTAGCCTTAGGGTGATGTTGCGTTTATAGTAGATTTTAAGGCTTATTGTGTAAATGGCAGTTTGAAAGTAAAACTCCGTTCATTCCAGTGAGAAATTGTGTGTCATAGTGAAAAGCCTATCTGAAACCAAAATAGATCAATTCCTGGTACTGGTCCTTTTTGTTAGTAAGCTAGTTGCTTAATCCTCTGGGCTGAAATTTCTGTTCTGCAAATGACAGCAGGACTAGCCTTCCAGAAGTGATGAGATGAAATGGAATGGTCTATGAATGTGTTTGGTTGCTTTGCCTGTTTGCCTCCCTCCGAGCCTGCCACTCATCAGCAGAAGGCATCATGGAGGCCCCTCATGTAGTTGTCTATATTCAGGCCATGGTGCTTGGAGAAGGGTGTCCATTAAAATTGAATTATGAAGCCGGAGAAGTGAGGTGGAAGAGAAAGAATAAGAAATTTTGAAGCTATTGAAGAAGATCATCACAGGCTTATAGTTTGTTCTCTGTCTAGCTGTGTATATGCCTGTTGATGGGTCATATGTATTTCTGCATCAGTTATGTCTGCATGTTCATCGATATCCACCTACCATTCATTGTCCTTAGCAGATCTCTTGAATGCAACAGCATGATGGTTGTCTTCCATTAGCAACTTTTCTTTATCACTGATTTCATTAAAAGTATTTAAATGCCTTTTCCTTCCTTTGGGGAGACCATAACTTATTCCTTTCCTTTTAATTTTTTTTTATTGAAGTAACATTGTGTTATAATATAACTTTCAGGTGTGCATCATTAAAAATCAGCATCTGCATCTACTTCGTTAAGTTTACCATTTAAAGTCCAATTTCGATGAACTGCTGGAATCCCTATTTTTCTGTAAGTTGCTCCAAGGGGATCTTTTTCTTCTTCCTACTTCAGTATAATCCCCAACCCTTACCTGCACCAGTTTGGTCTTTCTTTGCCAGATGAACCCACGCATGAACATTGACTGGGGATACATTTTCTAAGTTCATCAGTTCTGCAGTGAAAATTCTATGTCTGGATGGCTATTTGAAAATGAATTGACCTTGGCAAGGACAGTGACTCAGTCCTTATTTCAGTCATGATTCTGACTTGCTCTTGGGAAGTAGACCCATTTCTTATCAGGGCAAACTGAGATTGTTATTGCTGATTTTATGTGAAGGGAAAGAATAAGGAAAGCCTGTTTGATGATTTTCTGGAAGCCATCCCCCCACCTAGTTCAATCCTGTATTTAAAATAAAGGCAAGAACCCTCCTCCCCTAAGTCAAGAGATTACAAAAAAGGAATTCTTTTTTGGGGGGGTATATACATTGCAGACACAAAAAAACATACTAATTTCTTGCACTACAATTTTTATTTTTATCTCCCTGATTTTTTTTCCTTTGATTAGGAAATGACAGCCTTCCCAACTTCACCATTTGATGGCCCTGTTAGTAGCCCCTGTTGTTACAAGGAAAAGACCCTGGAGTATGTCAGGAATGTAGGGATTGCATCCGGGCACGGCCAGTTTTTTCAGGTGCAGCCTGAAAGGTTTGGCTTGATGGGCATCAGGGAGCCTTGAGTTGCCCAAAATGTTGTTAAAAGTTAGCTCATGTGAACATTTTCCCTCAGGAAAAAAAAATCCAGAGCTTTTATCAAAGGAACCTGTGACCCACATTGTAGGGCCATTCTATTAAATGCTTTTAAGGAACCTACGAGTTTGAGAATTTCTTTGCAATTTATTATCTTGCTTGTCACATAGACACTTACCTTTGATGTCTTCATCAACCCAAGACCTTAGTTTCTTGTCTATTTCCACTGTCTCCTACCTCCTTGGAGTTAACATGGGCAGGTCCACTTTCTGTGCAGGCATCATTGGACCTCTAATCTCAGGTTTACTTCACCATAGGTTGTCATCACATGTGCCCCTGAACACTGCTTTCTTTTTTTCCCAAAGAGGATGTTTGGTAAGCATTTCTTATTTTTTTCTTTCTTTCTTTTTTTTTTTTTTTGACAAAAGAGGTTTTTCTATATGGCTCCTATATGCCCATCAGCTGACTTTCTTCTGTCCTTCATGTCTCCTCTATCACTGCCACCTAGAACTTGTCTAGCCTCACTGACAACAAAGACACCTTCACCCCAATCGATGGTACTCTTCTTATCTCAATTTACCTTGCTTCCCATGATCCTTGCTGTTGCCTGCCTTGTTTCTATCTTGTCTAACTTTTGCCCCATCATTGCCATGGTATTATGATTGTGGGACCAGTCCATATCCAGTCACACAGGGAGATTCCACCTTCTTTAGGTCCTCAGCACTTACCTGCCATCATCTGCAGACACCTGTGTTCCTCGTTTGTTCTTCTTATGACCTTCTTGTTCTTACAGTGAGATTGTGTGCAGGGTCCTGTTCTCCTTTTTCTCTTCTCTGGGGTGACTTGGCTTATCTTCAACCCTTATTAGAAGCCCAGCTAATGTAGGATGAGTAAGGAGTGAAAAGCAGAACCTTGTGTATGCTGATTGTAGTCTGGAGGAGCTGGAGCATCCAGCTTCAGCTTTGTTATCCATTTCACCCATAATGCCTAAGTGTTCCCCAGTGCTGAGGCCCTGTAGCAGGAATCAAAATGTAGCCTGTGGCTGAAACTGAAACTTAGACCCAGTAGTGGCCACTGTGGGTATGAGTTCCACATCCAGATAGGGATGGTGAGGCTCTAGGTGGAGATGGGGACCAAGGGGTGGTGAACTCTGTGTTAAGTCTCTATGGAGGTCACCATGCTTCTCCTTTTCAGAGGCAGCTGAATGTCATATCATAGATCAGTTATCCAATTAACTTAGAGGAGTCACCCCCCCTTATGTTTGTTGTTGTTTTTCATTTACAATAAATGGATTCTTAATACTATTCATTTTCAGATTGGCACAGACTCCTTTTCCTTCAATCTTTCTTCCCCTTAGTCTCCCCTCCCCCACAACTGCCTTCCTGGACAATTAGCAAAGTGTTTGGTCTTTGGTTTGGATGAATAATTGATTCAGAAGCTTTGTGAATGATTCATGGCCCATATGGTGGGGCCCCGGATATGCGTGTGTGTCTGTGCGTCTGTGTCCAGCACCACTTCATACTAGAGATCAGAGGCTTCTTCCTGGCTGGTAGAGGGGTGCTGAGGGGCACCGAGGGGGTACTGAGGGGCAGAGTGTCTGCATGTGGTCTTTCAGTCCTTATATCAAAGGGGGAGAGGGTTGGAGTTTCTCTCAGGAAGGCTGGTTCTCAATGGGTATTTCTATCCTTCCAGATCAGTGGTTTTGTTTTTGGTCCAGTTAACCAGTGGATTGGGATTCATCCCCTTTAAACCAGCTGTCACTATTCTCAAAAGAGATGGCTAATTTGATTTTCAAGATCTTTGAGGATAGGAGAATGATTGTCTGCCTGCCTGCCTGCCTTTGAATTATAGTAGTTTAAGTCATCCCAGGAAGGGGCATTTTTTTTCTATACTTAACCTAGATACTCCCTGCTACTACACTAATTCTGTTTCTTTGTGTATCTCCTTCACTGGAGATGGAGAACACCTGGTTACTGTTCAATTTGTAATCTTCCTTGTCCTTGAAAACTGTTATTTAACACAGTGTGTCTGGGACAATGGATTTCATGCCTCATGTTTCAAGGAGTGACGCCCCTATCTAAAAACCCTGTCAGTTTTTTAAGGGGAAATTAGAATGCCAGTATATACCCTGATCATTGGAAAACAGCTAAAAATAAGTTTGTTACCTGAACAGAGTTCGTTGTCTCTTAGGTAACCCACCTTCACCTGTTATTGTAGGAAGTTCAAACAGTGGCAAAGTATGAATAAAATGCAAAATCAAAGATATGGCTATTTATTTACTGGTTATTTGACTTTTTTTTTTTTCTTTCAGGAAGGTCCTGAAGATACTCTAATAATACCAATTAAAATTTCTGCTTATCATACTTAGGTCCTTAACCTATGAACTATGAGTATACTGATAGACTTTTCATATTTTCCAACTCCATTTAGTGACTAGCACATCTTTGGCCCACTGGCTTACAATGCTTCTTCTGTGCATATGCTAGATTCCCATATATATATGATGGCTTGGGGGTTCTCTATCCTATCCCAACAGTGATTATCTATCTGTGTTCTAAGTGACCTGCTTTCTATAATGATTTCTGTTAACTGGTAGTGCTAATCACACCCTTTCCACTTTTTATTACTGGTTAATCTTTGCATTTTGGTTTCATTTGAATTTAGAATTAACTTGTCAGGATCTTAAGATTGTGTTTAGAAATGTAGTAGATTTACTAGCTAAATTTGGGGAGATTTCAGATTTTCAGTGTTCAGTCTTACCAATACCACTTCACTTATTTGGGATATATTTTAAATCCTGTAAGACTTTTGGAATTTATGTATTTAGGACATCTTTTATTAGTGTTATTTCTATGTTTATAATTTTATTGATATGTCATTGTTTTCAATTTAATCCAATGATCATTTCAACCCTTACATTGAATTTATGCTATTTCTCCCCATTCCCTTCAAATTTCTCCCTCCTTATTTTCAGTATTATCTTCTCTAATCAGATTAGTCATTTATTTGTAGGTTTTCTTAGATTATCCATGTAGAAATGATAGCAATATAAAATAACCATTAGCAAAGCTTTCCATTTCTTTATAAATGTATCTATGGTTCTTACTGCAGTAGCTGGAAAATGTTGAAAAATGGTAATAGTAGAAGACTTTCATAAATATCACATAGAGGCTTTCTGATATGAAAGGGAATGATTTTAAAGTTTTTCCATTATAGCATATGTTGTAGTGCTATGTTGGATATGCTCTATAATGCAAAGAATAGTAGCTAAATTAGTTTCACCAATAGCTCAGTATTTTCATTTAATTTATGAATGTAAAGTTTTGGAGTTTCATTATAAGAGATGAAACATTGAAGTTATTATGAATACTATTGGACATTTAACTAAAATGTTTTTACTGAATGAAGAAATCCATGGAATGAAAATCTATGGACTTGTAATGGATGCATAATTAATATCATAGTCACTAAGGTGTGATGTTCTACAAGTTGTAGTCAAAGTTGTAGGGTAGTAGAACCAATAAAACAGTAGGGAGCAAAGAAAGTTCAGAAAGTCCATCAAAGAAATGAAAGAAGGAAATAATGAGAAACAAGACAAATAGAAAATATAAGCATAGAAGTTAAGTTCTAACGTAATAGTGCTCAGAATAAATATAAGTAGATTAAACTTACTTTTTAAAAGATGGATTTTCCCAGTGATTTCATTTAGTTTCTTATTCCTATGTTTAAAATATTTAGCTAAAAAAAAGATGATACTGGAAATTGAAATTAGAAAGGATAGTAAAATATATGTTAGACAAATGAAAAGAAAGTATTTTTTAAAACATTAAAATACTTGAAAACATTTAAAAAAATCACTAAGGTGGTAATATTAAAGGGGACATGATGACTTTCATTCTGATAAAAATCCTTTAAGGAAACCTGAACATGATGAATCATTACTTTGTGATGATACAAAAGTTATGTATTATCATAATAAATATGTTAAGTATACTTCTCAGTAGATTTCCAATCAGATTAAACAAAATACAGCTAAACTTAACAAAAAATTCAACACTAATTCAACACACGCACACACCTTAAAATATTGAGACAATTCTACATTGTCTTTCCTTGTAACTGCTAAAAATTATATTAGACTGCTTGTTTCTTTTCAGGAAAGATTAAAATTCTTTGAAGAAAAATTAGCATTTTTCTTTAATTTTTAGATTTTAAAATTTCTTTGTATGATGGATTTTACGTGTTTTTTTCCATTTTGGTTTTGGGGGTCCTTGTAATCCAAAGATTAATATCTTTACTCCATGTAGGAAGACTTTTGAGTTGCTTATATTTGTTTTGCTTCAAATTGCTCCCTTCTATGTAAAAATATTACTTTCCACTTTACCTAGTTGTTATTGCTGACATTTTATATAGATGATGTTGGAATTTCTCTGTATATCCTCGGTGTCTTTTTGCATTATGCTTTTCCTCTTTTTATTGTCTGTTGTTGATTTTTGGAAACATTGCTCAGTTTCACTTTCCAGGTTTCTCGGCTCTATTTTGCCATTCATTTTATTTAGTCATTTTTAAAGTTTTCAGTGATTGAAACTTCCATTTGTACTATCTCTAGTTAATTAAAAAAAACTTGCAATTTTTCACATTATCCCCTAAGCCTTTAGTTATATATATATATATTCTTTCTTATAAGTTCTTTGATTTGTTTTCCTTCTTTGTGGTATTGAAGTTTCCCTGGCATTCAGTGGGCTCTACTTGGAATGTCATCTGTCACAGCTCTTTGTGTAGACTGCTTGGGGGATGGCAGGCTCTGAGGCTACAGATTTGTGAGAGTGTGAGCTGAGTTAGAACTGCTATTGATGGGTTGTTCTGATTGCCAGACCAGTTACCTGTTACTCTTAGGTACTGTCCACCTTCTTATCCAGCTGCCATGCACATTGCCCAGCTAACAGGCAGCCGTCCCTTTATTACCACCTGGTTCTAGGAGATGAAGAGAGAAGAAAAGACTTACTTTGTCTTTCTGCAAGCTGTTATCCTCTTGATCACCCATATATCTCTCTAGCCTGCAGTGTCTGTCATCTGCAGACAGGAACACTTATGGGACCAGTTCCCATCGATGGCAGTCATGGTTGGGGTTTGAAAAATCACATTGCCTCTACTTTCTGTTCTGAAGTCATCATCACAATCTAGTCTACAATGATTTCTTTCCCTTTTTGCTTTTCAGTGTTATTTATCAAGTTATTTCTTAAGCTGCCTTCCTGAGAAGTTGGGGTAACTTATTTAGAGGCTCCCTTTTCTCATGTTCAAAGCAAAATGATGTTAGTGGTGCTGGTGGTTATGGTGGTAGAAATGGTGATGGCAGAGGTGGTGGTAGTGGTTTTAGTATCTGTGACAGTGTTGGTGCTGTTGTTACTGTTGGTGGTGATGATGCTGGTTATCATTGTATTGGTGGTGCTGGTAGATAATATTTAAAAGTATACATCAAGCACTAGTCTAGAGATTTAAGTGAATTCATCTAATTCCCCAACAATCACATGAATTATATATCTTATAATTGCCATTTTGTTTTATTTTTTTTAGATCTCACTATGTTCCCCAGGGGAACCGCAGACTCACGTTGCCTGGGGTACCACAGACTCAAGCGATCCCCAGCCTCAGCCTCCCAGGTAGCTGGGATTATAGGCACACACCACCATGCCCAACTATTTTTTGAGACTAGGTCTCGTTATGTTGCCTGGGTGGGTCTCAAACCCACGGACTCAAGCAATTCCTAGTCTCAGCCTCCCTTCCTAGGCTGGGATTAAAGGCACGCACTACCATGCCTGGCCCATAATTGTCATTTTATAGATGAAGTGCTGAAGCACAGAGAGGTTAACTAATTTACTCAAGTAAGTGACTCTCTGTTTCATAAGGTTAATGTGAGGATTATTGAATTAATACATCTGAAGCACTTAACAAGGCACTCAAAACACATTAAAACCACAAAAAGGGCAGCTATTAACTTTCTCAGATCCAACAACAGAGCTGATTGATAACTGGCACTAATAACTATATGATGAATGAATGAAAAGACACATAATGGTTCTATTCTGTGTGACCTGCAGTTGGTCCTATAGAAGTTGTTGGACCGGAAACTCCATCTTAATCTCTTCTTATATAATAAATAAAAAATAGCTATGGGTTTCTGGACTAGCTGAACATTTTATAATTTAAGGTTTTGAGTTATTATACATGAAACCATTGTAACTTTTTTTGCTTTGTCACTGGGGTGATCTCAGACAACTTAGTTATTAAGTTTTAAACAATTAGTTTTTAATTTCTCATGTTAGGAGTACAGACAAATATTGTTTTGCTTTAAGGGAACTTACACTCTAGTTTCCCTGTATATATACGTGGCACACACTTCTACATAAAGCTGCATGAGGAGAACATGTTCAGTGTTAAGTAAAATACTACGAAAAAATGTGTTATACAGTTGACCCTTGAACAACACAAATGTGAACTATATGGGCCCACTTAGGTACAGATTTTTTTGTATTCATGGTCTCTGTATTCTTGGATTCAACCAGCCAAGGATTTTGGTTGTTAGTATCCATGAATATAGAGCCTTATGGTTACAGAATCTGTGACTATAGAATTTTTGAATACAGAGGATGAACAATGATTATATGGGGTTCATATCTCTAACCCCTGGGTTGTTCCAGATCAACCATATTTGTAAATTAGAATAGAAGTTTCTACCTTCACAGGACACATAATCTAATGGAAGGGAGAGACTAATGAGGAGCAATTGGAATTTCTCAATATAAATAAAACTTCCATAGACTGTATCCTGGGTATATGGAGGTAGGAGATGGTGACTACCTCCATAGATGGGGAGAAATCACCGGGAGGTGATGTTTATTTTAGCTAGGGGTTGAAGATGGGTAAGGAATTGCCATGGAGAATGCAGGGAAGTCATTCAATCAAGAAACAGGGAGGTTATCACTCAATATCAACCAAACAGAATTGCAAAACCCTGTGAATCTAAAAAGTGAAATCTATTCAATGATATTATGTCAATCTGAAAATACTTCTGTTTAATTGTGAAAAAAGATCTTGTGGAAGAATAAAATCTTGGGTTTACAAAAGGCAAAATGATTGTGTAGTTCTTTGCTTGAAAATGCCTTAGCACTTCCCTGTTATCTCAGAGTGTAGGGGACTCGGGGGCCTTCTGAATCTTCCCCTGCAGCTGGCCCTCCTGCTCTCCTGACTACTGGAGTTTTGTGCATTTCCTACCTCCTTCCTTGTGACCATCTTTTGTCTTTTGTCTGCTGTCACACCATCCTTATGCTCCTTTTGGCTAATATCTGTCCATTCAAGCGACAGCTTCTTCCTCATTTCCCTCAGCCTTCCTTGTGTTCCTCCCAGACCAGATTCACTCTGAATTTTACTACCATGATGATTTAGTGTTTCTTCCATTATCTGGAATACTCACTGGTGGACTCAAGGGAGAGCTTCTGTCTTATTTTCATTTGAACTCCTGTGTATCTGGAAGTTAGTAATCATTTAGCAAATGCTGCTGAAAAACAAACGAGTGTCCAAAGGCATGAGTGAATGAATGAACGAGTGAATGGATGGCAGATACGGAAAGGGAAAGAACTGAAGAAGGCAGGAAAAATACTTCCTGAAAAAGAAGAAATGCTAGGTTGATCCAGGCTTTGTCCAAGTATTACCCCATGAAAGAAAAACTGTATGTTCTGTCTCCTTCTTCCTGCTTTCCCAGAGATCCTTTTAACATGACGTTATATATGAGCCTCTTAATCCTCTTTATCCTACAATGTCTGATTTCCAACTAAAGCCTGCCTTGAGCTGAGTAAAAGCAACCTGAAAAAACTGATAAGCTTTTTTCTTAGTTAATAGAAGGGTTTTATTTCTCATAGCCATAACCTCTTAATATTAACTATAAAACCCTTACATTAGTTAATGGATAAAACTTCTGTTTAAATTCACCTTTTCTCTGTAGAAGACAAAAATGAGAATCTAGATTTTTCTCTCACTTATTAAATGTAAGAAGTGATGTTTAGTGAAGCTGTTTTAAGCTTTTACTTGAAGTCTTAAATTTAAATAGGACACAGGTGAAATGGAAAACCAGGACATCTCATTTTGGGCCCCTGGTCTTAAACAAATAAAAATGCTTCTTGTTTGGTGCCTGTTTGCTCTCTGTCTTCTTATCACCATAGAGAACACCCTTTGTTTGGGTCTGACATCCTGTTGCATGCTGATTGAATACACAATTAAGACCTGTTTATAGTGAGAGAGATGGAAGAATTTTTATAAAATCCACATTGTTAATATGTTTCCTACATGTCTTGTGAGTTTGATTGCAATTACATGTATATACACAATAAATATCAACGTCTTTGATTAAGTGTCTCATTATCAGGAAATTCCTCCCTTTTGATTTCTCCCGGGTTCATTCTATAGACAGATACCTTACTTTATGGCAAATGGTGAATTATATAATTTTACATGACAGATTTTTTTTTCCTTGTGTGCCTAGTATTTAGTATTTACTCAGCAGTCCTTGATGAATATTGAACAAGCTAGTAAGTAAATCGCAGGCAGGCAGGCAGATATGTCAAGATGTTTCTAAGGTCCTGAATGTCCTAATATGTCACATGGGTTAAGGCAAAAAATGTTGTCCTTTCCATGTTTAGGGAGTGGGGTCTTTATACTGAGTATTCTTTTCTCAATAAAAAGAAGTAAAGGTACACCTGAAAAAAGTAGGAAGGATTTCTAACACAGAGTAGTAGAACCAAGGTGTGCTAGGAATTATGAGTTTCCCAATTATAAAGTGGGCAGTGAAAGAAGAAAAAGAAGGGCATGATTTATAGCTTAGTAGGAGCGGGAATGTTGAGAGCACAACAGAAGTAAATTGATGCTCATCTCCAGATTAGTTAAGAACAGCCTAATTAGCTAATGAACACTTCCAGCCCTGTGTTCTGAATAGCTGGGTTTCTGGGCAAGCTCAGTGCTTAGCGGCAGCTGCAAAAATGTGTGGACAGCTCCCAGGGAGCAGACGGATTCATGCTGTGCTCTGACCTGCTGAGGCTGGGCTTCTCAAGTTCCCATTCTTAAGGAAATGTTACGGAGCGTGCTTGGTAAGAGTAACGGAAAAGTAACACTGGGAATTGAGAGCCAGATTACTGGGATTAAGTTGCTATCTTGTCACCTACTGGCAGGACCAATAGTAGGTGGATGTCCCAGTCCTCATGTCCTTGTAGTTCTTTCTCAAGTTGTGTAGCTAAGAGAACAGGACAGAAGTGAGTGGGTGTCACTTTTGACATTGCTACTTCTGCCTTGCTCTCTTGGAATACTTGCTCTGGGGAAAGCGGGCTGCATGTCAAGAGGACACTCAGGAAGCTTGTGGAATGTCATGTGGTGAGGAACTGGGCACAGCCTCTTGGGAAAAGTAGAGCCAAGCCTTCAGAGAACTGTAACACTGACATCTTGACTCTAGCATTGTGAGAGAACCTGAGCTAGAACCCAGCCACATGGCATAACCACTCTCAGCTTGCTTGTCCACTGTGTGAGACAATAAAGACTGATTGTTGTTTTAAACCACTGAGCTTTACTGTGCTGCAATAAATAATGGAAAATAAGACTGTGAAAAACCAGTTTAAAGGATATTGTTTACAACAGACTTGATCTGATGAAGAAAACAGTGGTGTAGATCCTTTATTATCCTTTATTACATTATTAAAATGGTTTCCAGCATGACCTCCCTGGAACCCTACTCTTGTAATATGTGCCATATAGGGTTTCAGTGCTTATATAAGTTGGGGAAATGCAGAAGACCAGACTACCTTTTTGGAGATTTGCAGTACCTGTAAACATATTAACGAATATGAGAAGTCCCGAGTGAATGCTATTTTTTTCCTTGTCATTTAAGCCCCGTGTTTCTCAAGTGTACATTATAAAAAACTTTCTTTATCATATATGATTTGGTAAGTTACTGTGGGCCGCTCTGTAAACGAGAGTTCAGTAGCACTGGTTTCAGATTTAAGCCTATATGTCAGGCTCATTTGGACAGTTTGTGGACCTTGAGAACTTGTTTGGAGGTTCCAGATACTGTTCCAGATGCCCTCTCACCTCAATTGGACAGTTTTTAAGACATAGTTTACTGAACTCCTTCCAGAATTTGATTCAGGTGGTCTAGGGTAGGGCTTGAACATTACATTTGTGATAAGAGCTCTGGTGGTAAAGATAGTGTTAGGGGGTGGTGTGTGTGTGTGTGTGTGTGTGTGTGTGTGTGTGTGCGTGTGTGTGTGGTAGTAACTGTGGGAGTGGTTGAGGGGACCACACTTTGAGAACTGCTTGTTAATGGGGTTCCAGACTCCTTGGTAAAGCCTTTAAAGAATGAGTGTGCAAATGGCCAGTAAGCACAGGAAAAGAGAGCCAGTATCATTAGCCATTAAGTAACTGCAAATGAAAATCAGTGAGATGCTTCTTAGCATCCACTAGGATAGTTATAATAATAAGGATGGACAATAATTATTGCCTGCCAGGAATATGGAGAAATTGACACCTGTAGGTAGAGGTGGTGGGCTGTAAAATGGTGCAGTCACTTCATAAAACAGTTTATCATTTCCTTAAAATGTTTGCCATGTCCCACATATAAATGAAACCATCTGATGTTTATCTTTTCCCTTCTGACCTGTTTTGGTTAGCATGATCCCTTCCAACTCCAACCATGTTGTCACAAATGGCATGAGTTTCTTTTTTGGTTGCCAAATAGTATTCCATTATGTGTATGCACCACATCATCTTGAGCCATTCACCTGTTTTGGAGCATTTAGGGTATTTCCATATAGGGACCATTGTAAATAGCACTGCAATAGACTAGGAAATGCAAATTTCCTTTCAAATTAGTGTTTTTGTGTTCATTGGGTAAATTCCTAAGAATGGAATCATTGAAGCATAAGGTAGATCCATTTTTAGTGTTTTGGAACCACAGATGCAATGATGGTGGGAGAACTATGGATACTACACCTGAGGAGAGAAATAAATACAATCTAAAAATTAACAAAAATGTAAAAAATAAACATAAATTGAGTTAAGTAAAAAGGAAAAAATGACCCAGCTGTTTTATTTTTCAATATATTATTAAGGGAAATGAAGCATATATGCCCATACAAAAGCATGTACTTGAATGCCCATAACAGTTCACAGTTCATAATAATCCCAAGCTGATAACCACCAAGAGTCCATCATCCAGTGAATGAATACATACCATGTGATTTGTTATACAATGGAATACTGTTTAACAATGAAAAGGAATAAAATATAGTCAATGGTGTTGTTTAGTGATAGGATATGTTCTGAAAAATGTGTTTCTAGGCAATTTTGTTGTGTGAATGTCATGGAGTGAACTTATATGTAAGATTACTACATACCTAGATTGGATGGTACAGCCTGTGGGGACTACTCTCATATATGTTGTAGATTGTTGGCTGAAATGTTAAACCATATGACAGTACTGATTCATACTAAAACATAGGTAAATCTTAAAAGCATTCTGCTTAGTGGAAGAGTCCTTCAAAGAAGATTGCATGTTGTATGATTACATTTATAGGAAATGTTTCAGAATGCACAAATCTGTAGAAGCAGAAAGTAGAAAGAGTGGTTATCAGAGATTGGGGAGAAGAGTAGGTAAGAAGTCACTGATAAGGGTATGGGAATTTCTTTTTTGGGTAATGAAAATGTCCTGGAGTCAGATCACAGTGATAGTTGGACAACTCTGAATATACTAAAATGTACGTAGTTGTCCACTTGAAAATGGGGCATTTTGTGATTGTAAATTATAACTCAATAATGATGCTATAAAAATAGTAGGTATAGTTGCTTAATTAGGGTAGCAAACACTGTATCTCTGTTATAATCTATACTGTGTCAGAGAAGAATGAACAAATGTGGCAGTGGTAGGCTGATGTGGACAGGACCTTTAGTTGTGGATCACCCCTTAGCTCTCTTCTCTCCCTCCTTCTTAAAAATAACAAATGTCTCTTCTGTTATGCCTCTGAGTGAGCACAGCAGTGTTGGGGAACTCATAGACAGACCCAGACAGTTTGGTGAAGCTGTGACACCTGGTTCCCACCTTTCACCACCTGGGAGAGTATGTGACACAGTGATGTGAAGGTGACCCCTTTTGGTCATTGTTGCTTGTTTTGCATTTGAAGAAAGCTTGAAATCTTTAACCAGAACTATGGCATCAAAGTTGCAGTTTGCATTAAAAATCATCTGGAATCTTTAAAAAGAGTAATTTTGACTCCTGCCCCCTGACTCCCAGGACTAAGAATCTACATGTTTAACAAGCATACAGATAATTCTGATGCAGGTGGTTCATGGACCCTGGTGAAAATGGGTGAACTCGGAAAATACCCACTCCTGTTGGGAAAGGACTTTGATAATGCATGGGACTGATGTGACCAGCTCTAGTAGGTCCTCTGAGATGTGAGGGAGAAAGCAGATGAGGTGGGAGCTTTCACTGTATCTCAAATATGCATCTTTTGATAAATGATATGAATCAAAATCAGAAAATATTAAGCTCTGTTAAAAATCAGATTATATTACTATGTACAGTTATGTTATTTTCTGAATACCTGAACTATTTCACATATGTATCAGTATTTTATCATTTTAGGGTTTTACGGTTTCTCAGCCCTCTCTGGTCTCCCCATGTGGGCTGTGGGCTTCATGCTTCTGTAGGTGATGGTTGTGCCCAGTGCCCCCTTCCTGAGTCTTCTGCAGTGAGGGTCCCCTTGAGCTGACTCCTGGCGGCAGGGCAGGACACAAGGACTCAAGTAACCCCAGGATAAACTAGTACAAAACAGCGAGGAGCAAGAGGACTGCGTCCACTTCATCCTGCAAGATGTCTGTGCAAGGAGTTTCTAAAGATCCAGTTTTTCCATTACAGTGGTTGTCATTTACCTTCCTTTTCCCTCAGAGGTTTCGAGACCTTTGCTTTCCCTTTCTGTCTCCTAGTCATAGGCTGCTGCTCTCTCTCTGCTATGTTCTTCAGATACATTATTTCCTTATTTCCCTGTACATGGCCATGCAGGATTGTGTAGATGAGGTCCCTGAAGGCCACTCCTGGGTGATCGCCAGCTGTGGGATGGGTAGGAACTGAAGGCTCTGAACTTCAAAATAGCGTGTGGAGATACAGGGAGCTGGTTAGGAGATGCTACAGGAGAGCTGGGTGGCAGCCTCTGCAGTAGGGACACTGTGAACCTTAATGAACCCGGTAGGTAATAGAGACAGGGCAGGTGGCCTTCAACAGCCGGTTGTGGGGAACACATCTAGCAGACACAGGCTTGGCTTGAAAAAGGCATGTGCCAGGTCATCAAGTTTTGGGCCAGTGCAGAAGCCTGCGGAGTCTCCTCCTTGAGCAGGTGGGAGGCCTGGCAGCAAACTGTCTGACCTGAGCATTGAGAGACTCAGGCATTTGTCATTTTCTTCTTTTCCTGAACCTCTGCCTTCTTGTCTTAAAGTAGGCAGTGCCCTCTATCTACCTCACAGGCTTTGGAAGATTGCTGATTAAGGCAAAGTCAACACTGGTGACCTCACAGGTCAGGCAGACTAATCCTCTACTTGCTATTACCTATTCTTCTCCCCTTCCTCCCAGTCTCCTGGGACCCATGGTTTTTCCACATAAGCACCTGCTGGGGCCTCACCTTCTGTTTTCTTTTCCCCTCCCATGCCTTCCCTCACCATGTTTGTTCCCTTTCAAGTTTTCACAAGTTAAATGAGGATTATTTGAGGTTCAGAAGAGAAGGGGGCTCTCATTAGATAGTTGGCTGCTGACCATCATTCATTCTGCGGAGTGCTGTGCTGGCTGCTATGGGAGATGCAATGGGAAGTACTACCTCTTCTCCACTGAGAATTCCCTTCTGTGTATTCTTGCCAACTGCTTACCTCTCAGGGCCAGAAAGGGCCCAGGTGTAGATGTGGGGTGTTTATAACTGGGGACCGAGGTCAGTATTAGTGTGGTGTCAAAGTATGCCTAGATACTGGGCTTGTCCCTTCTCTGCATTCTTCAGACCCCGATTTCCTAGGTCCTGTCTATCCTTTAAAATTAAGTCATTTTTTTCTTCCTTTTAATCTCATTTCTTGGCCACCAGCCCACATCCTCATCATCTCAATAACCTGGATGATTTAATGGCCTAGACTGGCTTCTTGTCTTCATTTCCTCCCTGGATTCAGCCTGTTGACTTGTGAGAATCTTCCAACATCCTTTCCTCAGCCGGACCCTGAACGGGAACCCAGAATGGCATCCTGTTTCCTGCTGCCGTGGGTCTGACCTCTTCCACTGAACATCTTTGGAGCGTTCTCAGGTGGCACTGGCCCTATTCACAGCACCTACTCAACTCTGTCTTCCAAATGCCCCCATCTTCCCTCCATGCCCCCCTCTACCACCATTCACAGCTGAGGACCTGTCCTCATCTGCAAGTCCTTTACATGCAGAATCACACTTTCCCCCCATCAAATTGGAAGAGACCTTAGGGATCCATGAGTCAGGCTTTTCCCCAGAGACCTGGAGCTGGGTGGTGCTAACCTACCTGTGGGTAACACCAGAGGCGCCCCTTCCAGACTACACCTTCCCAGGCCACTACTCTTTGAGCCATGTGCCTCCTGAGGCTGTGGGCACAGGCCCTTGCCCACAGCTTGCTGGAATGTTGTCACCAACTGAGATGCAGTGGAAGCAAATATCAGTGTTTATGGAGGATTTTTTATTCATTGCTTTTGCCATGCAATTAGCGCTTTATTATAGCCTGATCTCATTCTTACTGTCACTTCCTCACATTGAGCCCTTTATTATCTCAGAATATAACAGTGCCTTGTTCACTAGTGACTTTATGCATGGAAGTCAAAACTGTCTTAAATATCTGTTGTCGCCCATAACATCTTGCACAGTTCCAGGCATGGCGTAGAACTCACCATTTGTTGACTCTGAGTTTCAAGGACAGTTCCAGGCAAGGCTCCTTTTGTGCTAGTCCTTGTGATACGGACCCACCCACCCACACCCAGTGCAACTGTCTTACTTCTTGATCTGAGGCTTCCTGCAACTCTTGGATGAAAGGAGGAAGACCTTCCTCACTCTTCTTTATTAGCGCCAGCATCTTAATTGTTGCTCTGATCACTGTATAATTAGGAGCAGACCCCTGTTTCTTCCTAGGTTCTGAATTTCCAGGCATATTAAAAAGTCTTTCTCCATATGGCCCATTGGCCACTCTCAGTACCATATGTTCCATACATAATATTGAATAGTGTTATGAGTAATTGTTATGGATAATGGCACTGAGCATTATCTTCTCCACAAGACCTATCTGCACAGCCCAGGACCCCCTTCCACACTGCGGACAAACCCCAGGCTGGGATGAAGGCCAGGCCAGGAGGGTTTGGGATGGTTTCCAGAGGAGCAGAGGTATTTGTATGTTTCTCAGTGTGTCTCTAACCACCTCTCAAAGTCAAATATACGATAAATTAGTTGGTTTGGTCCATCATGGTTAGTTGGCCGCTCGCTTCTTCCCTCCATCAGTCCAGATAATGAAGTGATGACATTTTTATCATTTGCTCTGTGACAGAGAATAAAGCAAGTTCCCAGGTAATGGGCCATAGGTAGCATTTTCTGGGCGCCCAGGAGGAAATGATGTGGGAAGGATAGGCGTGTCTGTGGGAAACAGAAAGGAAAATCCAGCCAGAAAGAGGCCTTGTTCTTCATTGAGTCTAACTCTGCAAGCTGGAAAGCCCAGTCTCATTTCACAAATAGAGAGACGGAGGCCCAAGAAGAGCACAGCCTGATCAGGGGTGGCCCGGGGTGGGGTATGAGAAGACTGTCAGAGTGAGCTCAATGCCTTGGTCTCACTCTGGGCGACACATCACAACTCCATCAGGTTGTCAAGAGAAATGACACATGCCTGGATTGTCAAGCTGTCCTGTGAGGGCCCTGAGAGGAACAGGTGAACCTATGAGGATAGTACAGGCAATGGCCAAGGACCTGGAGAGAGAAGGGGGAAGAGGGTCTGGAGAGAGAGGGGTTAGTGGCATTGCTTCTGACTCAGGATATTTTCTTTCTCTGGAAACAGGATAAATCACAGAATAAGAGAAGACCAAAATCTAGACATGCTTCCTATTTTACTTATCTTTCCTTTGTTTGGACTTAAGAATTTCTGGAAACTTCTGACTAGCAAATCTGCCCATAGGGGTAAGAGCGAGAAGGGATTGTATCCTTTCATACTTGCTGAAGCAAGGGGGAGTAGGGGCAGAGGAGCTGTTGCAAATTGGGGCCTTTTGGGGCAGGATGTGCCTCTTCTGGTGGGGGAGAGGGTGGAGAGTCATGATTAGGTTTTCCCCAGGTCCCAAATTAAATAGAATCATAGTTCAAAGCAAACAATGAAATGGCTAGAGTGAATTGTGAATTTCTGAATTAGGATTTCCTCACTGAGTAACCAGATTGCAGTGTATGACTTTCCTGGTGTCTTGTGGTTTCACTAATGCCATCATAGTTTGTGTTAGAAGTACTCAGTCCAGAGAAAAGGCAGTGATGACATGTGTGTTCTTGTGATGTCACTCTTTGTATAAATGATATGCTAATCAAGGTGCCATGTTGGGTGAGGGATCTTGTCCATAGGACTCCCTCAGAGGAAGAGGGAGCATAGTGTGGGGCTCTGTAGACTAGGCACCTTTTTGATAAGCATTTGGAAATGTTAATCAGCACCAATGCTATATTGAGTTCAGGGACACAAAGATGGAGGTCACTCACCATTCTTCGAGATTCAGACCATCTTGGGAAATGACACTGAGAATGAAACCATTGCAATAGGGTGATAAGGCTTTAAGAGAGGAATGTGTAAGGTATGAGAGTATGAGGAAGGAAGTATCTAGATATGCTTAGGGCAGTCAGGGCAAGAGTTTGCACACGGGTGTTATTGCTTGAGTAGACTTATTTAGAGAAGGGTCAACAGCTCCACAGTGGTGGAGCTGAGGAAGGAGGTGAAAGGGGACACACTTAGGCAAGAATAAGCATGTGGCATTGAGGTTCATATGGAGTGTGCAGGGCTGAACAGTGGGGAGTCTGGCTGCAGTGGTAGCTGAACAGGCTGGCAGTCCAGCAGGGTCTCGAATCAAATGATAGCACTTTGGGATTTTATTATGAAGGGAATAGAGGATCAGCAAAGGGTTTAAGGTGAGACAGTGATGGAATCCTTACTTAGACCTACAAACTCTCTTGTAATGGTGCACATGGGTGGGTGATGAATAGAGAGGATGGGCCAGTTAGGAGCCTCTCCTTTACATATGTCCAAGAGAAAAATGAAGGTATGAACCTGGATGGTGTCAATGAGACCAGAGAGGAGGAGGCAGATATAAGAGTACTTAGGAATCTTTTAAGTTGGGGGAATTAGGATTAGGAAAGTGATGACCCCTGTTTTTCAGTCAACAGATATGACTACTTTCCTGAGAGAGGACACACTGGATGACAGGTGGGCTGGTGCTGATTCCAGAGCTCTGGTTGGAAGGCTCTAGCCAGTGCATGGACATCTGTAGCTCATCAGTGTGGTTGAAAGTGTAAGCAGGGGTCAGATTGCCCCAGGAAAGACTCTGGGGGCCCCTGCATTTGAACAGGTATGGGATTTAGGGGCCATTTGGCATGGAGGCTGAGAGGCAGCAGGTGGAGGGGGGGCAGACTAGTGGAGACCGTTAGCAGGGAAAAGAAGAAGTTTCTAGAAGCCAGAAATGGTTAACAGAGTCAAATGTGAGGGAGAAGCTCACGGCTGGCATTTAAGAAACCTGGCCTCCTTTGCCCCCTTGCTAGAATTAAGTGCCTTTTCTTTGTAGCGAGCAGCAGTGTGCAAGGGCCCTGTCTTCATGAAATGGCATTGTTCTGTCTTGGATTTCATAAGTAGCGTCTAGTTTTTTCCAGGCTTTTGTCAAAGACCAGAGGCCAGTTGCTCTGTGGACATTTGTACTCAGGGACAAGGGCTGGGTGCAAGGGCTTTGGTCCTTTGTTTTTGCAGGATTCACTGAGCTCTTCTCTGGCTTTATTTCTGCATAAATGGAAAGTATTATTATTATTACATCCTCATGCTGTATCAGTGCCAAACACTGGAGTCCTCAATACTGTATTTATTTCTCTGGGCTTTTGGAGGGGTGGGGAAGAAACAGGACATTTATGTTGCTAAGTGATCGTGCTGCTAAAAATAATGAAATTCCCCAGTGTTTCTCTCTCCTTTTTAAAATTTTTTTATTTAGTTGGAGTAAGAGATGCCAAGGTCAAGTGATAGATGACAGGCTGTGTCTTTGAGATGGCCTCAGGGCAGCCTGTTGGGAAGGACAGGAGAAGCTCTTCTCCATCCTCCTACCTGCGTCCCCTAAGGGCTCACTACTTTGGGAAATTGCAGGAAAACTGGGCCTCCTCTGTCTGAATTGAAATGGCTGGCTGAGGCAGTCAGCCCCACTGTTGCTATGGTGATGGTGGGTGGTGGGAGGGAGGTGGTGATGCAGTGTTTGGCCTGTGTGACTGAGGTCCCCAACACGGGCTGCTGTGTGGCACTCTCTGCAGTTCATTTAGGATTCCAGAGGGTCTCTGGTCTTGGGCGTTGACATCTTCAGACAGACTAGCCAGTCAGCTGGTAAGGTTAAACCATCATTGTTGCATAGGCATCTCACAGACCAGTTTTGGGTTCACGGGATTATGTGCACCTCAGTGACCTTGATAGAAAGGGACAGGTGGACAGAGAGCTCTGAGCAGGGCAGAGGGGGTGGGGTCATACCCCAGAGAATTGAAAATAACCTTTAAGATCTATGTTCAGTGGCATCCCTCACAGCAGGTTCCCAGCCTGCTTGGATTCTCTCTCTGATGGAGAGCTCACTACTGAGCAGGGCACACCCTTACACTATTGGAGAGTAACTAGGTGGTCTTTGTTTTGTGTTCCTACATTATTTTCTCTTTTTATTCCTTCTCCTCTGACTCTGTCTCCCCTCCGCCCCCATGAATCTTTCTTGGCAAAATCCTGTTTCTTCTAATTCGACACACTGGCTTATCTTAGGTCAAGAAAATAAGGTGTGTGAGTCTTCCTTCTAGTGGTAACTATGTGCTCCCAAACAAAACATGTATATTTTTCTCAACTACTTCTTGCCCAACATCATTTCAAGAACCTCCCACCATTTGCCACCTCCATTTCCCAAGAAGCTGAGTATTGATCTAAAAATATATACCAGAACTGAACTGTAGTGCTCCAGTTGGGTCCCTTGGTGTTCTTGAAGATGGCACCTCACAGCTGTGAAAAGTTCAGGCTCATTCTTCTGCTATTTATCTACCTATATATTATGTTTCCCATTTGTCCATTCGTCCGTCTGTCTGTCTTTCAGTGTCTATCAGTCTCACCCATCTATTCATCAAACAGTCGCTGAAATGCTTGTTATTAGTATATTATGTATATTTTGGATGAGGAAGAGGAGATGCAGCGAGGAGGAGGCTCTGTAAGTATTACAAGTCCCCAGGTTGTAAATTTGCCATTTGAACTCTACCTTTTATTCACTGATCAGAATAATCTGGGTAAGATTTTTTAAATGTTGAAAACTCAGTACGTTTCTACCATAATGATGATATAAGAAATTTTATCAAAGGGCTTTCTGAAATACATTGAATTAAATCTATAGCATTTTCCTAATCTATTCATCCTTTACAGCCTTATTAAAGAAACAAGGTTAGCTTGCATCACTTTGTTCCAAGCAACCACATCCTAATTCCTGATAATGACAGGTCATATAGTGATAACACATCCTGACATGTACTGAGTCCCCCTCACCTGAGGCGTGCCTCACCTACTCGGCACTGAGCTGAGCTTTCTCAGGAATTCTGTGGTCATCTTGCTTTTTGTTGCTCATAAACTATTTGCCAATGAATTCTTCTAGGCCTGATAGGTTATCATTCTAAATCTTTTGAAAATCAATACTTTTGCTAATGTTTCTTGGGTCTCAGTTTTTAACCCCAGTTTATCACAAACTTTCAGTTTGAATATTCTCTCAGTTCCAAACCTGAATGAGCATTAAACTTGGGAATTTGAGACTGGGTTGAAGTATAGTTCTACAACAGCTTTATATACCATGGGACTAACAATAAATCACTTATCCTTCTTGAGATTTGGTCTCCTCATTTTTAAATGGAGAGTATAATTCTACATGCTACATGGAGTATTTCTAGGAATGTTGAGATGCTCATGTGTTCAAGTTTTTCATGTTATTTGAGCCATTGTTGCATTTAAAACTGAATTGTCTTCTCTCTGGTTTCACTCTTCTTTGAATAGAATTTGCTCTGTTTTCTGAAAGTTATTTAAGATACCAGAAGTATGACCGAATATTGGTTGCCAAACCCAGAAAGAGCTGCTACCAGCCACCTTTCCCACTGATTTGTTCTTGAGGTGGAAGAAATGGTGTTCAGGCTCTACGCAGGGGAGGCCATCCTCTTGGAATTCTCTCATCTATAGTGAACATTTTTACCTGCCTCTAAGCAATATGCATCCTCAAAGAAGCAAGCCACGTTATCCCATGGAAGGAGAGGACCATGTATATATTGATTTTCATTGTTTTCTTTCTCCTTTCATCTTTCCCCAGTGTAACTAGGATCACCCAGCACTCCTGAAATTCTTCTGGTGTTATGGTGTGAGGCAAGACTGCTGAAAGACAGTAACCACATTTTTACCCTCATGGTGTCCACAGCCCATTCTCTCATTGGGAAAACTGGGGCACAAAAGAGTGAACAAAGACTTAATATGGTGTCATGATCCCAGTATATTAGAAGTTGCCCTGGTTCAGCCAGCCCTGGTCTTAACTCTTAGAAGCTATGGTCCTGTAATTTCTAAGTTGGCAGGACTAGAACCATCTTGTTTGCTGTTTCATCAGAGTAGCTGATAATATAACATGTAAGCATAAGCACATTGGGAATAAAAGAATGGCTCAGTGAGGGGACGGCTCTTCACGTGGGCCCAGTGGCTTCTGACACTTGCATATCCCTTCTTAAGTTTTACTGGAAATGCGCAAGATTAACAAGTGATTTTGGAGTGACATAGGTGTGTTTGGGTATCCAACCTTTGTCTCCAGTGAAAGACACAGTCATGGAAGGATCCAGGATGGGTTTTCTGCTTCAATCTGGTTCTGCTAGAGCAGCCTAGAGTTCTTCTTACTGGAGGCATCAGCACCTCTGTCTCTCTGGGTTACAAGGGGTTGGTTGACCTTCATGCAAGATTTATTCCAGACACTGCTAATTGCAGGACAGTGAATTCTCATACATTTTCACTCTAGTGTCCCTCTGAGACACTTTTGCCTCCTTATGTCCCATAATTAGCCACCTTTATACCTGGAATATAAAGTAGAAGCAAAAATTCAGACTCCCTTTGGGATCCTAGCAGATGTTAGGTGCTAGAAGGTGCAGAGAGGAGGGGGAACATGTGGGTGGTTGAAGCAGGGGTGGACTGTCTCTTTTGGACCACTCATCTCCAGAGAAGTCCCATGGGCACTACTTGTTTGATTGCATTCCTTCCCATAATACTAGCAAGATCTTCTCCCTCAAAGAAGGGTCCCCTAAAATGATGTATCCATTTCCTACACTGTATTTGCTTGGAGGATGTGTGGCCTGAGGCCACACTTGGTCTGGAGGGGAAAGGAGTCAGAGAAAGAGGGGGCAAACTGTGGTCATATTGAGATAATGAATGCTGAAGCTTCTAGTTCTAAGGGGTTTGAGTTCCTAAAAACTAGACTCGAGACCAAAATGTGTGCAATACCACTGCTGCCAGCACCATAAAGAGGTGTGAAATGAGAGTTTAGAGGGAGAACCGAGATAATTTGCCAGTTCACAGCATTTCTTGCAGTTCACACAGAATTTTATAAGTCCCTGCCCCCATCTCTTTTTGTTTAAATATGTCAGAGATGATGAGATCAGCAGCCAGGAGTATTACAGTGGTATAGGACAGGGAGTGGCAGCATACACTTACCTAGCTCTGGGGGCAGGGGCTTAGGTTGGACTGGGGGTTAGGGTCGCAGCTCAGGGAGACATGGGGGTCACATTTTTACAGCTTTCCTCCCTGGCATCCTCTGGGCTGGCTCCTGGGAGTTCCTGCCTGTTGGTCTTCAGTAGGGCCATATAGAGCACCTCCACTGATGAGATTGCTGAGAGGAGCACAGAGAGAAGCTTGTAAGAGGTGATGGCATCAGGAGATAGCAAGGCACAGTGTTCTACTCAGGAACTCCTTCCTGGCTTTTCTGTAGATTTTCCTTTTCCCCTCTGGAAAATGGTACCAACAACATTAACCTTACCGCAGTCACCCTTGGCCGCAGTTACTCCTCCATTTTTTTTGACAGCTTCAGACATTTTAATCGTCTTTCTGTTGACTGTTGTGTGGAGTGGGCATGTCTTGGCAGCAGGCTAGTATTCTGGGAATAGGGAGATAATGAATTTTCTTTTCATCTTGGTAACTGCCTCCAGCTTCAGAACCTTATTACCTTGCAGCTAGACTATGACTGAGCCTTCTGCTGCCTCCTGCCTCTGCTCTATCTGCTCACCCTCACAACCTTGCTGGACAGCTCTGTTCCTGTTGTTCCCCTGCTGGAGAACCTTCCCTGGTTCTCCATAGTTCAGGGAGGAGGGGGCAGCTGACTCGCCAACATTTTATGGAGAAAGGACGCACAATAGAGGTTGGTTGTTTTTCTTTTTGTTTTGGTTATTTCTTTTGCTCTGCAGAAGCTTTTTAATTTGATGTAGTCCTGCTGTTTTCCTTCTTTTTTTTTTTTTTTAAGTACCTGTAGATGTGTCCTGAAAGGGGTTTCTGAAATGTAGGTCTTGGAGTGTTTTGTCCATATTTTCCTCTATGTATTTCATGGTTTCAGGTCTTACATCCAAGGTTTTTATTCATCTTGAGTTGGTTGTTGTACATGGGGCAAAAGAGTAGTCTAAGTTGAGTTTTTGCATGTATCAATCCAGCTTTCTCAGGACCATTTATTGAAGAGGCTATCCTTGTTCCAATGTATGTTTTTGCCCCTTTGTCAAAAATTACTTTTCCGTATACATGTAACTTTATTTCTGGGCATTCAATTTTGTTCCATTGGTCTGTGTAACTGTTTTTGTTCCAGTACCATGCTGTTTTGATTATTAGGGATTTGTAGTATAATTTGAATTCTGGGAGTGCAATACATTCTCTTTTCTTTTGGTGATGAGGACTATTAAGAATCTACCCAAAGGACACCAAGACACTAATTCAAAAAGATACCTGCTTTCAGATATTTATTGCAGCACTATTTACAATAGCCAGGATATGAAAATAACCCAAATACCCCAAAACTGATGAATGGTTGAAAAAAATGCAGTGTATTTACCCAATGGAATATTATTCTGCATTCAGAAATGACAAATATGATGCATTTGTGTTAACATGGATGACCCAGAGGGAAAGAAGTCAGAAAGAAAAAGAGAGAAATCATAAGGTCTAACTTGTAGATGAGATATAGGAATAACAAACATAAGGCCAAGAAACAAAATAAGCTAGCAATGGAACTGGGGCAAGTAGCTGAGGAGGGGGGTGAGAAATCAGGGAAGGGAGGAGCACAAGAAGATCAAGATGAAGCCTCATGGACGATAAGGCTGAGGGAGAACCCCAGGCTATGCAATTGTGTAATATATATATATATATATATATATATATATATATATATGTACATACATACATGCATAAATATGTAAATAACAAGATGATTAATAAAAATATATAAAAAAGAGGAAGATGGCTGCTGAAGGAGTTGATTTCATGTGGACCAGCTACTATACTGGAGTATGGGGGGGTCCCACCTGTACTGAAATGGGACCCACTTTTCACCTCAATTCTGGTTTCTGAAATGGGTACTACTTTTATGAAGGGGCAAAAAGGAGCAGTTTCAGATAAAATTTTCCAGAGAAATTAGCATTGATCTAAAGTGTGATTTATGGAGACATGAGTGAAGAAATAAGGGTATAAACCTAGAAAAGAGCTAACCCAGGAACATAGGATACTTATCTTTGAACACTTGAAGGACAGTCTTGGAGCTGTATTAAGAGGGGGCCACACGAGCTCTCATCCCTGCAGTTTTACAGAAACACTGACCTTGAGTTGAAGTTTTTTCCAAGATCATTTCCAAATTGAAGATGATCTGCTCACTTTTGCCAACAATGTTTATTTATTGCAGCCTTAGCATGTGCTGAGACCCATGCTATGCACAGATTGTCCCTCATATTCATGTATTGAAACCTAACCCCTGATGAAACTTGGAGGTGGGATTTGGGGAGGTGATAAATTAATATTACCCTTCTAAGAAGAGGCTGAAGAGTGCTCCTTCACCCCTTCCTCTATATGGGGACACTCAGCCTGCTTTCACCTTGATCTTGGCCTCTCTGGCTACCAGAACCATAGGAAAAAATTCCCCATTGTTTTTGTTGCCCAGTCTGTGGTATTTTGTTACAGCACTGCAAACTTACTGAGATGTACTTTATTCCATATTGTACATGGCAAGAGCCTTGCCCTTAGGGAATCCAATCTTGTAGGGAAGATGCATAAGAAAAGTAGGTTACAAGATAGAAGGTGGGGGCATGGCTGACATGGGAAGACTTCCTGAGGAGGAGCACAATAAGAAATTTTGAGGGGCATGTTTAGAAGTATATTATACTTAACAAGGCTAGAATATGCAGTGCAATGAGGTGTGATAGCCTGGCACCTGTGAACAACTATGACTAATGGAGGAGACCAAAAGATGATGGGACTGGGGTGGGGGAGGCATGGCGAGAGGCTATGAAACTAGACATGGCCAGATCAGGTAGTATTGATTGATTGATTGATTGATTGATTGATAAATTTCACATCATTGTAATCCCAGGGATTTACCTCCCCTCCCCCCCCAACATTCCATCCCCTTCCCCCCCCTGCCCGAAGTTGTGTGTTTCAGTTTGGTGTTTAGCTTGTTTTGATATTTCCTCATGACTTTTGTTTATTTTTCCCTATATCCCATATATTAGTGAAACCATTTAGTTTCTGTCTTTTTCTTTTTGACTTGTTTCTGCTAGTATGATTTCTTCTAAGTACATCCATGTTATCATAAAATCATCAAATTTGTCATTTTTAATTCATGAGTAATATTCCATAGTGTATATATACCACATTTTTTTCATCCAGTCATCTGTTCGGGGGCATTTAAGTTACTTCCAAGTCCTTGCAATTATAAATAGTGCTGCAGAAAACATCTGAGCACAGGTGTCCCTTTGTACCCACATTGGGGTCACTTTTGGGTAGATTTCCAAGAGAGCAATTTCCAAGAGAGCAACCATTTTCATTAATTTGAAGGTCCTCCACACAGCTTTCCATAGTGGTTGGATCAGTTTACCTTCCCACCATCAGTTCTCTCCACATCCTTGCCAGCACTTGTTGCCCGTTCTTTGGATGTGGGCCATTCTTATTGGTGTAAGGTGGTATCTCAGTGTGGTTCTGATTTACATTTCCCTGATTGCTAGTGATGTTGAGTAGTTTTTCATGTGCCTATTGGCCATTTGTATTTCCTCTTTGGAGAAGTGTTTTTTTAGTTCTTCTCCCGATTTTTTTGATCGGGCTTCTTGTTTTGCTTTTGTTTAGTTGTGGTGTTCCTTGTGGATCTTTGTTATTAAACCCTTATCACTTTTGTGGAGGGCAAACATTTTTTCCCATTTGTTTGGGCTTCTTTTTTGTTTTTTCTGTTGTCTCTTTTGCTGTACAGAAGCTTTGATGTAGTCCCATCTGTTTATGTTTTCCTTCATATTTTTTGCCATCTGTAGATGTTTCCAGAAAGGGATTTCTGAATTATAATTCATGGAGGATTTTGCCCAAGTTTTCCTCTATGTAGGTTATTGTTTCATCCATTTTGAATTGATTTTTGTCCATGGTGTGAGGGAGTTGTCTTGGTCCATTTTTTTGCATGTCTCAGTCCAGTTTTCCCAGCACCATTTATTGAAGAGGTATCTTTGTTTCAATGTAAGTTTTTTACTCCTCAAAGATTAGTTGACTAATATGTGTGGTTTTTATTTCAGGGCACTCGATTCTGTGATTGTCTGTTTTTGTATCAGTACCAAGCTGTTTTAATTATTATGGCTTTGTAGTATAGTTTGAAGTTTGGAATTGTAATACCTCCGTTCTCTTTTCTTCAGGTCAGGAGGCTTTTTGACATTCAAGGTCTTTTTGTTATTCCATATGAATTTCAGTAATTTTTGTTCTATCTCTTTAAAAATGTCATGGGATTTTTATTGGGATTGCATTGAATCTGTAGATTGCCTTTGGTAGGATAACTGTTTTGATGATATTAATTCTTTCAATCCATGAACAGGGAATGTCTTTCCATTTCCTTATGTCTTCTATCTCTTTTGGCAGCGTTCTAAAATTTTCTTTGTATGGTTCTTTCATGTTTTTTGTTAGGTTTATTCCCAGGTATTTAAATTTTTTTGGTACAATGGTAAATGGGATGGTTTTTCTGATTTCTTCTATTTGACTTTTTGCATATAGGAAAGCTTCTGTGTGTTATTTTGAATCCAGCTACCTTACTGAAGTGGTTTATTATTTCAAGCAATTTTTCTGTGGATTTTTTGGGGTTATCTATTTAGAGAATCATGTCATCAGCATATAATGATAGCTTCAGTTCCTCTTTACCTATTTGTATCCCTTTTATGTCTTTCTCTTGCCTTGTTGCCCTAGCTAGAACTTCCAGTACAATGTTAAAGAGTAGTGAGGAGATTGGGCATCCTTGCCTGGTTCCAGATCTTAGCTGGAATGATTTTAGTTTTCCCCCATTTAGGGTGATGTTTGCCATAGGTTTATCATATATGGCTTTTATTATGTTGAGGTAAGTTGCTTTAATCCCTAATTTTTCAAGGGCTTTTATCATGAATGGATGCTGGACTTTGTCAAATGCTTTCTCTGCATCTCTTGATACTATCATGTATTTTTTGTTTTTCTCTTTGTTGATGTGGTATATTATGTTAATTGATTTCCAGATGTTGAACCATCCTTGTGCCCCTGGGATAAATCCCACTTGGTCATGGTGAATAATGCTTTCTATGCATCGTTGGATTTGGATTGCCAGGATTTTTTAAAAAAATTTTTGCATCTGTGTTCTCTAAGGAAATTGATCTATAGTTTTCTTTCTTGGAGCTGTCCTTATTTGGTTCTGGTATGAGTGTGATATTTGCTTCATAGAATGTGTTTGGCATTTTCTTCTTTCTCAATTTTTTGGAAAAACTTTAGTAGCAGGCATTATTTCATCTTTGAATGTCTGTTAGAATTCATTTGTAAAGCCACCAGGTCCTGGGCTCTTGTCTTTAGGTAAAGTTTTGATGACTGCTTTAGTTTCACTGCTTGTGATTAACTTTATTTAAGTTCTCTATATCTTCCTCGTTTAATTTTGGGTAGTTTCTTTCTAAGACATCTAACACATCTTCAGGTAGTATTTTAAAGTGATTGTGGAGGCATTGGAGGATTTGAGATGGGTGCTGTCAGACTTGAAGTTTAGAAACCCGAATCTAGTAATATTCTAGAGATAGCATTGTGGGAAAAGAAGGCAGGGAGGCAGAGAGATACCAGTGGGTGCTTAAGAGGAAAATGAGGAAGACCTTGGCAGTGTGGGTCAAAAGAGATACTAGTAGAGACAAAATTATAGGAGCTACTATGAGACAGTCCCTGGAGAAAGACAGGAGATGGGATGTTGAAGTTGAGAGGTGAGTGGTAAGATAACATCCACATGAATATGTGAGATGAGAATTTCAAACTTTAAGACCAGCAAGACCCTTGGAACAGAAATTAATGTGAAATGTTCCAGAAACAGAGAGGAAACTATGGTGGCTGGGTCAGAGGGGGTGGTGGAGATGGTGGAAGAAGATGAGGTGAGAGAGGGCTGCAGGATCCAGTTTGTATGTCTTCTTCCTTCATGGGAATGTTTGAAAATGTTTGAGGAGACGCTCTAGTGCATTTTCAACCAGCCAGTCTGATTGAATGAGAAAGTTCCCTCTGCTATACAAAGAGTGTAATGACACATGTGGCCTGGAAGGAGGCAGTTTGACTGCAGAGTGGATATGCCCAGCGGGGCACTCTAGGTGGAGGTTGATGTTAGTGAGGCCACTTTGGGAGATGTATAGGTTCAACAAAGGGGGAGGAAGGTGTGTGAATAGGAAACACCAGGAAACATTGCTTTGAAAAAGGGGAGAAAAGGAAGCAAAGAAGCCAGAGGCAAAAAGTAACTCAGAAGACAGGAGGGATGTGAGAGAGAGGGTACCAAATACTAGAATTATAAAGTGCTATAGTAAAAATACCAACTTAGAGTATTTCTTTCACTCAAAAATTCCTTCAGACTCTTCCTGGTGATTCCCTTTCTTTATCAGCCCCTAGCAAGCACTGATCAGCTTTAACTTTACAGTTTTGCCTTTTCTAGAATGTCATATATATGGAATAAGATAGTATGCAGCTTTCTCTTTCTGGCTTGTTGCATTTAGTATAAAGAATTTGAGATTCATCATTGTTGTTACACATAGCATTAGTTCTTTCCTTTTTATTGCTGCCTAGTATTCACTTGTAGGGATGAACCATGATTTGTTATTTACCATTTGGGAGGCAGTTGGATTGTTTCTAGTTTGGGACAATCATGAATCTAACTGTGATGTTTAAGGATCCACTGCTGGGTCAAATGGCAGGTGTTGTGTTTAACTCTAAGCAGCTGTCGAATTGTTTCCTGAAATGACTGGACTATTTTGTATATAAGAATTCTAGTTGCTCCATGTTCTTACCACCATTTGCTATCATCAGACTTTATTGTTCTTTTTGATTTTTGGTTTTGACTTTGAAAAATGAGTAATAACTATTGTGGTTTTAATTTTCACCTCCTCAGTGAATAATAACTTCTCTATGTGCTTATTTATCACCTACATCTCTAGCCAGTGAAGTGTCTCTTTGTGTCTTTTGACCATTTGTGACTAGACTTTTTGTTATTTAGTTGTAGGTGTTTGTTAAATTTCTTGCCATCATAAAAATGTATCAGTGAACAACATTAGGTTTCCTCACTTTGGAATTATGCATGAAAAACTTTTCAAAAATTGCTGGATCAAAGAGAATGAACATCTTCAATGTCCTTATCTGCACATTGTCGGAAAGCTTTTCAAAATGGTTGTATCAATTTATGGTCTTTCAAGTGGTGGCAGTTTAATTAGAGAACATTGGCTCTTATGTTATTTAAATTTGATTTTTTTGTGTGTGTATAAAGCTATGGGACTTTTTCATAACTAATATAGAATCATAGACTTTCTATATTTCGCCTTTGAATTGTCTATAGTTGCCTTGTTTGATGCTAATTGGCACAGAAATTGGCCATGGCTATTTTTACTGTGTCAGTTACAGAGTTTTTCAAACTCAGTGCCAGGATGGGTGACTTACAGTATTTTCATTTTTTCATAAAATATTAACCTGGTCTCAGCCTGATTTCTTTCATGCGCAGAGGCCAGGCACTCATTTGCATAGCTGGCAAGGTAAAAATAACTTCAGAGCTGGAAAAGAAAGATCATTGCCTTGGAGTTAAACTTGGATCGCTGGGGCTAGAGCTTCTGCAGGGGGTAGTAGTTCTTTCACCGGACTCCATTATTAATGAACACACACCATTGTTCGTATAAATCCAAAAAGGTACTCTTTAAAATTCCTTTCTGAACAAATGACCATGCTACTTAGTTCTTCTTCTGGGTGAACAACTTCTTGATTTTTCCAGCAACTTAGCTTTTTATTTATTCATAGTGAAAAATACAGTTAAAACCAAATGCTTTATTTGCACTGGCATCTTTATCAAATAGATTTGGGTAACAATGGAAGGGTTCCTGTATATATATATATATATATATATATATATATATATATATATATATATATATATATATATATATATATATGGGCAGTTCATTTTGATTATTGATTATTAAAATGACTTGTAGTCACTGTTCTTTAAATGAATGGTATGGGATATGATAAGATTCAAAAGTATGGGAATGACTTTTGATTTAATGAGTCTAAAAAGTAAAAAGTAAAATACATTTTGTTTTCTTTGATAAATAACTGGTTCATTTGTGGGCTCTACACAGTTGATATTTTATATCAGCTTTACGACTTCCTCTTTGTCTTGCATTGTAATTGTTGGTTATTTTCTAACCAAGAGTGGGAAATCAGCTGGGTACTTTCTCTCCAATCTTTGTCTTTCTAGAAAATTGATGACAAAAGCTTGTCATGCAAACCAATGTGTGGGGCATCATAGTGAGAAGTAGGGGAGTAAAATCATAGACTAATGTATATTTTCTGAAGTGTGTAGAGCCATCATTTGTCTGAAAGGGCTGTTGATTTGGAAAGGTCTTATAAATTCAGACAAATTCTTTGCCAGATATTTCCAAGATATCCAAAAGAAAGGCCCCTACTCCCTACACTATGAGACAGTAGCTTTTTATTACTTAGGGGTTTATTACTTTGAGGTTTCTTTGCCTCCTATTTTGATGCTCCTGTGGACAGTTCTTCCAGCATGATGGTGTTTGTGGTCTTGAGAAGAGGTCTTTGGCTTTCTCCAGGATAACAAATATGTGTAATTTTTCAGTCTTTCTGAAGCAAGAGTAGTGTTTTACTATGTTAGGAATTAAGCCACTTGCTGAGATGACACCAAGAAAAGAGCTTGTATATCGCTAATTGATGTCTCAGCTCTAGGTCAGGGGCATGTTTTTAAGTTGTCTCCTGCTTTTCGTATATCTCATTGAATTCTTATGGGTCTGGTCATGCCAGTTATATCGGCTTTCACTTTGGTATTATCTGGACAGACTAGTGAGTGGGTCATTGTGAGAGATAGAAACTTAATTTGGCCTACTTAAGTGAGAGATGTTTTTCAAGAAAGTGTATCTCCCAGATCCACCAACTTGAAGAAATGTTAAATAGCAGTGGGATCAAGGTGTTGACTGTAGCAGAATTCTTTCTTCTTTCATTTTTTCCTTCTTTCATTTCCCTTACTTATGTAGGGTTGGCTTTGTTGTCCCCACTCTATAAACTGCAGCCAGATTTATTCTTTGAGCAAAAACTTGGACAATGACAGGTCCAGAGCCTTTTATGATTCTAACTACTCAGAAGAGATCAGCTAACTCATTTGGTTCATGGGTCAGACGTCCCCAAGAAGAAACTTCCTGTTGCTGAACCTGTTACTCGTGATCAGCAAGGTTACATAAGAACACTGCAGATTGCAGTTTTTGAGAAGAACTATACGAATGGAGTGGTGTTGATACAGAGGTGCTGGTGGTATAAATAGGTGGCCACCTTCTATTGGCCATGTTGGTTTATATAGCTAGTCTCTGTGATGTGATACTGGGGTTTACCAGTGCATTCATCTAACAAGGCCGATGTCAAGGACTTGGCTCCCTCATGGATAATTATTTCTGTTCTTCGGTTGGACTCAGTACTTGGTTAGCAATATTACAAATTCTTGTTCCTGATCCTGATGAGAGACCTGGTGAGAGAAATGTGTGGGTGGATCAGCAGAAATCCCTCACCGCTGCTAGAAAAACAGTTCAGGGAACATGTATTTATGTTAGCAAGTTCTTACAATGTGGGATTTCCCTCTCCAGCAATTTCCCTTCTTTGCCAACTCTCTGAAGTGCAGTTTTGGTAACATTCATATGATGTTGCAATCACAGCACACAGTAAGACTCTGCAGAGAGGCAGCACTGTGGTCGTCTTAGAGAAGCCATTTGTCAAATATATGTGCCCTTGGGATCTATTTCCTGCTATTAGCCATTATCTTTTGTAGCTACTGAAAGCTCTCCCTATTTAGAATCTAAATTTCTGGGGTTGGGTCTCAGTTTGGCCATTTACTATCTCATTGACCTGAGGCTAACCAATTTCTGAGCCTAAGTTCTCAAACTTAGAAAATGGAGGCTATGGTGTCTGAATGGCACAGGGCTATGCAAACTGTATTGACAATGAGGTATTTTTTTATTGTATCATCATCCTCATCATCATTTGGACTTAAATGAGAATCATATACTTTCTACCCATCACTTCACACTTTCCTCACTGTGTTTGAGTCAATAGTCAGGAACTTTCTTGTGAAAAAGAAAGAAGTCCAGGACCATTGGCAAAACCTTTATTTCTATTACATGGGGCAATGGAACAAATAAAACCTCCCTTTCCACCACTGTGTGTTCTTCATCTTGTGTCATTTGGGGAAAACTTTTGAATGAAGGCTTTATTTGGAGATACACAGGGGTTAAGTTTTATGTAGTTTCGTAAGTGATATTCAAAGAAGATGGCAGAGGTCATTTTCATCCATGCTGATCAAGTTCTTTAACATTATGAGTGCCTTGGTGGTATGTATGGTATGGTAACATATACCTGACAACGTGGGACCCTGTATTTCTGAATCATACAGTGTTGTGAACAAGTTGCTTAATAAAAGCAGTATGTCCTGCCTTATAATTTTTGTCATCCTGACAGTCTCATTATTTGTGCCTGAGAGAGACTGTGTGGATTCCTTCAGTGTGGATAGGGATGAGTAGTGAAATATGGCATTGCCTTTACTCTATTGCTCAATTTGCTGGAATTGCTATCTAAGAGGTTCATCTACAAGAGTAGTTCTCCATCAGGGATGTCCCAGGGGACATTTGACAACATCCAGAGAAATTTGTTATCATCATTTGGGGAGGGGATGTTGAGGAGGAAGGGTTGCTACAGGCATCGAGTGGGTCAAGATTGGAATTGCTGCCTAACATCCTAAGTAGTGAAAGGACAGCAAAGAATGGTCTGGTCTCACATGTCAGTCCAACCTACTCTCCTCGGTGTGACATGTGACAGGTGGTTTGATTGTTAGAGTGCCTTTTGATTGGAAAGGAAAGAGGTGATTTTTAGGTCATGATTGTTCTGCTTATCAAAAGATATTCTGGGACTACTTCCTATTCACTAAGATTCTTATGAACCTTAGTTTGGAGGTTTAGTTTCAATTTAAAAAAAGATTACCTTCTCTTCGTTAAGAACAGAACCCTTGTTGTCCCCACCCCCCCCACCCCTCGGAAAATGGTCCATATTTTCTCTATTGGAAAGGGGCATCTGAACCCTGCTCTCCCTCACTACCTTCCAGGACAAGACTTATTGATTGTTATTTATTGTCTGTGGGCTTAGAAGACTGTCCCTGTCCAAGTTTGACCGTACATTAGCACAACTCCAGGCCAAAAGGAAAAACAAAATCCAGAACAAAACGAAAACATAGCCAGAAAGAAATGGCTGCAGCATGGCAGTCTTGAAGCTGGTGGGTGTATATGTGTGTGATCGCTCTTTGAGACTGCCCTTTCTCAAGGACAGTGTGATTCTGTTGCTACTTCAGGAACAGAGGAGGGAATGGGATCTTGCCCAGAATGCTATGTCTGCAGTTCTTCGAAAAGTGCAGCAAAACCTTTCAAGGAAAACAGTTTCATTTGTTTGGGAAAAAAAAAAACAAAACCCTAAAGCCACATGGCGCTATTGAAGCAGCAATTCACAGCCGTCCATCTTAATCCCTGGGGATCAGTCTCTCTAGAAAGAATGAGTGGGGATTCTCACTAGTGTCTGCACTTGGGTTTTCCAAACTGCACTTGAACCCCTCTAGGGGTCATGAAATGAATTCAGTTGGTTGCAATCACATTAAACAAAAGGCAGGAAGAACTGAAGAGAAAATATGAGTGCATCCCACATAGAAAGAACAAGTGCTTTTTAATTGCAGTAACATAGAAAGAGTACTTTTTTCTTGGTGTAACAATTGTTTAAAACACTGGATTGGTTTCAGGTACAGTTTCTTGCCTCAGCAACAGATACATCATAACACACCCACCACTAAATGTCCAATTGCCTTTCAACACGAGCCATTGGGTTTTTTCTGCTCTTTCCCTCTTCATTCCTCCTCTTCTGGTAACCACCATTCTGTTGTCAGAGTCTATAGGTTTTTATTTTCTTTGGTTGCTTTGTTTTTTTATATTCTGCAAATGAGTAAAATCATCTGGTATTTGTCTTTCTCCTTCTGATTTATTTGACGTAGCATAATCTTGTCAAGAATCATCCATATTGTTTAAAATGCTAAGATTTTTTCTTTTATATGGCCAAGTATTGCATTGTGTGTATTTGTGTGTGAGTGCCTGTGTGTGTGGGTACACACACACATACACCCACACACACCCACACACCCCCCCCCCCCACATATATATATAAAGATAGATATATCTATATATATATATATACCGTATCTTTCTTCATCCATTGCTTGGCATTATTTTATGAAGCAGTATGTAATTATATTTGTATATACATTCTGAATTGTGATACAAGATAGATTTCTTGCTGACCACTTCTTATGGTCAAAAAGTTTAGAAATCACTGTCTTTTTGTTCCAAGAACATGGGTACAGTGAAGCCCTGCAGTACGTTTTTCCTTAAACTTCATCACCAGCCCAGTCCTGAACCAGCTGCTGTTCATGACAACTGATGATTTGCTTAGATTAATTTACCCTCTGAGCCTGGAGAGGGCAACAGAAGGTCCTGACCACAGGATCTGTCTTATCAGAGAAGATGACTGTAGGGGAGACAATGGGAAGTAGAATTAATTCAGGTACAGAAACAAAAATTGACCTCTGGGACTGGGTCTGTGGGGAGAGACAAATGGCTAGATGGTGGGGGGTGGGCATTGTTTGGAGCTTAGAGTAGCAGTTTGGACAGCCTAAGCCACCATTTTCTATGTATGTGAACCTGGAGCTTTTTACCATTGCCAATGTGGTTCAGTCCCCTAACATGGCTTATAAACTCTTCTTTGTTTGACATTTTTCAGTCTTGCCAAACACTCCACTCTCCCCTGAATCACAAGGTCCCAGAAATACCAGACTTTGTAGTTCTCAAGCCTGCTACTCTCTGTCCTAGGCCACTGGTATGTGCCTTCTCCTGCTTCCTCTGACCTGCTCACACTTCACCTTTCAGCTCATGTGCCATTTCCACAAGGAAGCCTTTCCCGACCTTCTGCTTACTGTTTCTATGATGTAGTTAATGTTTTGTATCCCTCATTAATTTTCACGAGGCCACCATCTCTGTCTTGCTTGATATTGAAAGGCCAAAGCTAACTGCATACATATAGTTGGTGACTCAGGATGCTGTAGATGCGTCCTGGGCTCTCAGGTCTGAATGATCAGGATCCAGGGGCCCAGCATTAGGGTTGTGGGCAGAAGAGGCAGGGTGCAGAGTCTGGGAACTGTGTTCAGTCTTTTACTTCCTCACACTTTGCCTAGTCACTGCTGCCGCCTCTTGCAAATATATTTTAGTCAAGTTGACGTGGAGGGAGGAGGGGTATGTTTCTCTGTGAACAAGTTCATGCACATAACATAATGAAGTAATGTCTTTAAAGATTGTTTCACAAATCAAATTACACTTTCAGTAATTTATTTAAAGGAAATGAAGAGCTAATCATTATGTGTAATTCAGTAGATTTTTCATAGATGAACATTATTCGCTCTCTTCTTCAGTTTGAAAGTCTCCATGGACTCAGTCACAGTGCTCCAGATGATTCCAGAAAATCTGTTCAATGAACATGGATTAACACCCACGTATCTCTGAGTTGAGGACATTTCTTGAGTGCAACTGCTGCAAGTTGCCGTTACCATGATAGATGGGAATGGGAAAGGCAGTGTCTGCCTTTAAGAAACTGGTTTTGAATTGAGTTATGGTGATCCAGCTTATTTTCATTAGCAGTCAGACTTTTAAGATAGAAGAACAGCATGTAATCTTGTGGTAAATGTTGTGCATGTAAGGGGAGGACAGGGTAAGCTGCAGCATAGAGCCCTAGTATGTCATCCCTGGTTGCAGAGCCTTACAGGTAGGGAGTTCAAAGGAAATCCTTTATATGATCACCTCACTTCTATAAATAAGATGGATGTTCCTTCTCTGCTTCCTCCATCTCACCTATTTAGTACTCTCTATGAGTTGCGCTGCAGTAGCCATCACCATTTTCAATATAATTAATATTATTTTGGTTTTTCCCTGTTAAGCATCGCCAATGGCCTCTGACTTCCCTTTTAGGAGAATGTTTTGTGTATCCTCAAAACACAAAGGAGAGGGCAAGGGTCTTACGTTAGAAGCAGCAGAGGTCTGTTCCAGGCAGTTAGGTGGGGTGTTGGAGGTCACTGACTTAAACTGGACACACACTCCCCCTGTCCCCCACAACAAGATTTCTACTCTTCAGTTAGTGACACTGTGATAGTAGAGCAGTTGGCAGCTATATTTCTCACAATACTCACAGTGTCTCAAGAGTATATGAATTTCCTGTTTGCTGCAATCACAAAGTACCATAAATGCGGTGGTACTTTATTTATTTGCTTATAGTTCTGAAGTTAGAAACTCAAACAGATTCCTGGGCCAAAATCAAGGTATGATCAGGGCAATGCTTCCACCAGAGACTTTGGGAGGAAAGTAATTTCTCTGCATTCCCTAGCTTCCAGAGCTGTATCTCTTGGGTGCTTTGGCTCTTGGATCCTTCCTCCGACTTCAGAACCAGCAGCAGAGCATCTTGCTTACATCTTCACATTGCCTTTTTCTAGTCAAATCTGCCTCTGCTACCTTCTTAGATGGGTACATGTTGCATGGAGGGCCCATCTAGGAGATATAGAAGTATCTACCATCTCGTTTTCATTCTTATGCACAGCTACAAAGAGTCCCTTTTGTTGTATCAGATAACGGTTACAGATTCCAGGTGTTAGAATCTGGATGTCTTTGGGGTCTGTTTTTCAGTCTACCAAGAATTCTGCTTTTCCATATTGGTGTTAGGATAGCCCTTTAACTCTGTGAGCTCCTGGAATCTTGCTGTTTTGTTCTTGTTTATAAAAGATAAACCAGTATCTGTTGCTTATACCTAGAAATGGCAAGTCAGTAGCAGATGAAGAACTCTATGAGTATTCTCTCTTTGAATGTTTACCTTATAGGTTGAATGAACCCTATAAGGAAGGCACTGTCCTCATTTTACCAAGAAGAAAACTAGGGCTCAGATAGGCAATTTCCTGAAGCCAGACAGCTAGTGTAAGTGAGGGAACTGGGATGGAAACCAGTGATATGACTGGAAAGCCTGTGCTTTATCACATTCTCAGAATCCTAGTTCATGTCTCTTTAGATTATAGATACTTCCAAGTTTGGATTCTATTATTTGAGCAAGTGAGAAGAGCCAGGGGAGAGATAGTCTAGGCAGGAGGGAGGCATGAGATAAATTTGATATGTGAGAAGAGAAGAAAGTGATAGACTGGTACCTTTTAGGAGATAAGTGTGTCAAGAGATGTATGAAGCAACCCCTTTGGGAATGCTTATAAGTGGTCACAGCAGGTCATTATGTTACTGATCCAGGATATCCAGACTCACCTGTGTTGGTAGTTCAGTTTGAATTAGATTCCTTCTTAGCTTCTCAAGGTCTCTTTATAACATGGGCTGTTTAAACACCTCTGCTAGTGGTAACCAACCCTTTTGCCTGGATGCGAATGAGGCTTCACTTTTTGATGCTACTGAGTTATCTTTTGGGATTTATTTGGGCTTGGGCAGAAGTGATTCCTAGTGTTCGGGTGGACCCCTGTGTATAAATGTTAAGAGATCTTGGCTTCTGTCTCCAGAAGAGAATTTGCCTCTTGTTTGGGGCCAAAGCAACAAGTGAGGTGCTGGCTCTTCACCTGTCATTTCTGGTCACCACTTGAATAGACTTGTCAAATTAGACAATAGAAGTGGAGGCTGCCCAGTTAAATTGGAATTTCACGTAAGCAAGCGAGTTTTTAAGTTACTGTTTGAAGATATTTTCAGCCCTGGAAGTATATAGGGAAATATACCTGTGGAAAGAGAAGGTTAGATCTTGTTGGCAAGAACCCCAAGGGGAATAGGAAACAAAGCTTGGGTGGTTGTGTGGGGAGAGATTATATGGCATCACTCTCAGTTTTCTGTTCTGTACTTAGGATCCTATCATCCTCCTTCCCCTTCTTACCTGCTGACAACTGCAAGCAAAAGCACCAGAAGCTGAGCCTTGCTCTCACATCAGGAAATAGTGTTTGCTCATCCAGTGTGCTGAACACAACATGTATGCGGGGGTGCTCAGAGATTGCTGCTTGCTCTTCAATCATCTCCACTTTGAGATAGAATAGTAATTAGACCCCCTCTGTGTTCAGAGCTCTCCGGCACCAAAGAAATGGAAAACACGGTTTCTGCTCCTGACATGCATGCATGTGTCTCTTGGGACGATGGCGAGCTTAGGATTTTATTAACTTAGAATTGGAGTTACCCTCAGTGGCCTAGCTTTAAATTGTGGTGTTCTCTCTCTCTCCCTCTCTTTCCCTTTCTCCCCTCTTTTCCTCTTCTCTCTCTTCCACCACTCTCTCTCTTTCTCCCTTCCTCTCTCTACATCCGTATTCCCAGATGGGACTGAGACCAGGCAGAGGGAGTTAGTGGTTGGTAGCCTTGGAAGAAAAGGCATCAAGTTCACTGACCTGTTTGGCAACTGAGCATAGTGACCTTGATATTTTTTAGCAACAAGCTGGAATAAACAACAGCAGTGTTGAGGAGACATCACATGGCCCACTTCAGAGTAGAAGGATTAGCTTTGATATCAGCAGAAAATTGATTTTAACTCTCAGTCTTTCCATTCATTGGCAACTTGTTATTTTCTAAACCTGAGTTTCATATTGTATGAAATGGGGTTAGTAGTAATATCGGGATATTTCTGAGGAGGATTTAATGAGTTGGTAATGTACCTGGACGTGGCAGCACACAGTAAACATGCTTATTTGTTCCTGAAGTGTTCCTGTACTCATTGAACTTCTTAAACACCTATCTTAGAACACTCTTCTTTGTGTGTTATAATTATTTCATGTCTGTCTCTGTCTGCTTCCACTAGACTGAAGGCCAGGGCCTTGTCCTGCTGTTACCTTTCCCCAGCCACTTGCATTTGGCCTTTGCTGGAGGAGGCCCAGAGTTTTGCTGAGCTGTGTAAGTTTTGATGGGAAGCAGGTTTTTAGATTTTGGATCTTTTCCCACCCCACCCCTCTCTCCCTCTGAACAGATCCTGATCTGTGGGATCTGTGAAAATAAGAGTCTAGAAGTATATTGAAAGACTCTCCCTAGACTCTGAAATGGTTGAAGACAGGTTTATAGAACTTTCCTTGTGTTCAAATAGATGTGGATTTAGAACACTTCTGAACTGTGCTGCCCTACCCCTTTCACTGATAAGTCCCAGAGTTTCTTTTGAGCTGCACCTTGAAATGTTGGTTGCCTCTACCAGTGCAATCTGAACCATATAGCAATTATTGAGTCTCATCAGACCCTGGACTAGTTGTGAGGGAGGTGGAGGTGAGGAAGAGACAAGTCTGAGGTGTTCTTGATTTTGTGAGGGAGACAGATGAGAATTTCTCTAGAAATTTCTCTAGACAGAATTTCTCTAGAAAGTGGTAAGGGCCATTATCCTAGAAAGTGGAAAGTGGTAGTGGTGGGAGCAAGACTTTATGGGGACAAAGAACAGACCCTTTTCTCCTAAGAGTCCCTTTACCTTGGCTTTTGACAGGTAGACAAGGGAACTGAATTGTAATTCTTGTCTTTAAGGAAGAAATGAACACTGGGCATTAGGAAGCAGCCAGCCAGTGGTCACCATGCATCCAGAAAGTCCAGTTGACATCCTCTTTCCAAAGTATAAAAATAAATAAATAAATAAAATCCAGAGGCCATGAGAACTGGGAAACACAGATTGCATGACCCTGGCAGACATTCGTGGGAGCTTAGAGGATTGGGGTGCAGATTGATTCAGTCAATGTCTGTGCTTGGTGAGAAGAGAGTAGATATATCTTGTGACTGGTGTCATGAGGCCCTTATAACAATTATTATAGTTTTTCATCTCTCACATTAGCTTTTACTTTCTTTCTCTTTACCCATCTAAGCATTCTTAACTCTTGATAGTTTCTCCTCCCCCAACTTGTGTTTCTTCTCATTTTTTGTCTTTGTCCCCATTTTGTCTTTCAGTGCTCATCCTATCTTCCCAATCTTTTCCCTTGGACATTTTTTCCTTTCTACATTTGTGCCTTCTTGCCTTTTATCTTTCTGTTTCTTCCTCCATGTTCTGAAATGTCTTGTTCAGCTCAAGGGTTGGAGAGGAAATTTTCGTTAAAGTGACAGGGTACAAAATCAATACACATAAATCAGTTGCCTCCTTATGCACTAGCCATGAGATAGGAGAGGAAGAAATTAAGAAAGTGATCCAATTTACAACTACATCAAAAAGATAGATCACCTAGGAATAGACCTAACAAAGGGGGTAAAAGATCTGTATAAAGAAAGCCATAAAACAGGTGTATTTACACAATGGAATATTACTCAGCGATGAAACAAGACAAATTCACCTTTTCCAACAACATGGATGGAACTGGAAGGGGTTATGCTAGCTGAAATTAGTGAGAAAGAAAAAGACATACAGAATGGCTTCATTTACATGTGGAATATAGATAAATCCAAGAAGGATAGGAACTAGTGCTAACAAACTGACCATAGAAATGAAACATTTAGTAAAGGAGGGAGAAGAAGGGGGTGAAGCAAAGGAGGGAGGCACATGAATGAAAATGGTGATGGGTCATGGGTGATATGGTGGCAGGAGAAATATGGGGATTACAGCAATGTAAAAAAATAATACATTATAAATAATGAGAAAAAAGACATTGGTAAAAGAAATAGAAGACACAAAGAAATGGAAAAATATCCTCTCACGGACTGAATGAATCAATATTCTCAAAATGCCATCCAAAGCAATGCCCAGGCGAACATGATCTTTGACTATATAGGGAACTCAGTTTTCTGAATCACTTATTCCCCATTGTAAGTTGCCCTGGTGAGGTACTACCCTATAGGAAGAAGGCTACAATTAGACAGTGTTGCAACTCCAGTATTATAAATATTTTTGTTAGATGTCAAGTTTACTGTATATCTTGGCTTTTATAGAATGTGTAATGTTTACTGCATCATTTTGTTTTTCTAACTAGATTCTGTTATGCCCCCGTTTTTCAGATGAGTGTGGTGAGGTTTATATATTGAATGACTTTTCTCAGGTTCCCCAATTAAGTACATGAATCAAGACTTAAGGCCAGTTCTCTTGACTCTTGGTCCTCTGATATTTCTTTCATAAATACCTAAGTATATTTTCTCTACAAAACACCTCGAATGTCATGGAATTATACAAAATGGATTATTTACTCCAAGCAAGGTACTTGGTATATACAATCTAATAGGATTGTTATGAATTTGTGTATGTTTCTAGAAATGACTGTGAAAGTAGAAAAAAAGAAACTAAATCCAGGTCATATGGTTATTTGGAACAATTAGAAGATTGCTGTATGGGGAGCAGTAAAATTATTGCCTAGAAATAAGCTCTACTATGACTGATTTGTTTGGTAGAAATCCTAAGTTCCATGGTGGGAAAGAATGAGTTATTTCTTTACTGCAGGAAACCCAGAGCATGTTTCTGAAGGAGCTAGGACATAGGGGAGTGTAAGAACATTTTGAAATAAAAAAATGTGAGTGCCTCCAGGTAGGTTGAAAAGAGGGAGGGAGGCTGGCACAGGGTACAGTGGAGAGCAGGGGACAAGACTTGGGACCAGGGATACAACAGATGCTGGGACATGGTGTTGTACTCATAGTTAGGGACTAGGCTGCCAATATGATGACATGTTTCTCTTCTTTGCAAAGTGAAACCCAGATGTGGCTAAATTTAATTCCCTGGGAACCACTGGTGAGTCACCCACCCAGTTCAGGTGCGCCCACACACAGCTGGCATTAGCTCTATGCGCTTTCTAGGCTGGTCCTCCTCCAGCTAGCTTCTCCCATGGAACAGGGCAAGAGAGTGGTCTGTGGGAACCTTGACCCTCTGTGTCTCCATTTGCAGCATCCTGGCCACAGCGGGAACCCATTTCAACACACACGTGGACCTGAGGACCCTCCGGGCTGTGCGTGTCCTGAGACCCCTGAAGCTCGTGTCAGGGATACCTAGTGAGCATCATCTTCCCTCTTTTTCTTCTTTGCTAATAACTTTACTAACATCTTCTCAAATGGACCCAGGGTTTGAGAGGATTTGGGATAAACGACAATGATTTCTCTGGGAGGAAGTGCCAGTAGTAATAGTGAGGTGTAGCAAACTGACAGAACATTTCATTTTTATAGTTAAGCAGCTCTTCTTTTTTAGATTTAAAAATGAAAGCTATTTATAGAAAATTTGGAAAGTAAACAACACTTTATTCTATCACTCAGATATAGCTTTTATTAATATGTTAGCATCTTTTTTTCATTTCTTGTTTTTTTCTACATTTTAATATCATAGGGATCATTGTTTTGAGTCCCGACATAGCATTTGACTTTCCTGACATTAAAAGCTAGTCAAAAATGATGTTACAATTTAAAATCTATATTATAGTCTGTCTCACATGTGTCAGGACTTATGTAGCCATTTCTATGTTGCTGTGCATTTAGGTTTCCTGTTTTTTCCAACTAGAGAAAGTGCTACTACAACAAACACCTTTAATTGAAGTTTTATTTAAATCTCTGAATATATTCATAGACTAGAATTCTGCAAGCATGATTTCTGGGTGACAGGATATGGCATTTTCTGACTGGTGGATATACTCGATGACTGGGTCTGAGAGAGAATGGTGGGGAATATGAGCTTGCCCTTGCCCTCCCAGGACCCAGAACTTGTCAGAACTGGGCCTAATTCCCTTTAGGAAAGCAGTACATTCTAAGACATTTAATCTGTGTGTGGTGTCTAGAAGATGGCTTGGGTGAACCACATGGGGGAAGAGTAATACACTTGTAAATGACCAGGGACAAGAGGGGAGAAGAAGGAAGGCATTGACCCCTAGGGGTGGCCTGTGGGCATTGTCTGCCCTGACTTGCCCTGTTATCCTTTTGCAAAATGTCTTTGTTATCTTAGGACCAACAGTTCTTTTTCCCCCAAAGATTTATCCTTTCCCTCCTAGGAGAGGGGAAATGGGGTCAGTTGTATTAGATGGTGCAGAGAAAAGGCTCTACTTGTCAATCTCTTCCCTTCCTCCTAGGCCTGCAGATTGTGCTGAAGTCCATCATGAAGGCCATGGTGCCTCTTCTGCAGATTGGCCTTCTCCTCTTCTTTGCTATCCTGATGTTTGCTATCATTGGCCTGGAGTTCTACAGTGGGAAGTTGCACCGAGCCTGCTTCATGAACAATTCAGGTAGGCTTGCTCTTCTGTCTTTTGCTTCTTCCTGTCTTCTCTCCTTAGGTCATTGGGGGTAATTCCAGGGCATTTGAAGACTGGAAAAGTATGTCCTGTCCCAACCCTAGAACTGAAATCAGAAGTTTCTTATTTGATAGCCGTCTAAGGCACAATCATCCCAGATGAGATCCTCACTGGGCACTGATATGGCAAAGCAAATAAACCCTGAAGTTTGCAGTCTTTCAAGTAGGTCTCAGTCTATTTCACACGACGCTGTCAGACCTCATATCTGAGGAAATATTTTTATACAGTGGCCTTTTTACCTGCATGCTGAGATCCTCAGACCCAGAGTCCTGAGGAGTTTGGGGGGGGGGATCCCCCAATCTGTGAGACATGGTCACTCTGCTCCATGGCATGACCTCTCTCTTCTTGCTGTGACCCAGATAACAGTGTGGAAGCACTGAGCTTGGCCTGATAGGGGGCATGGGAGCTTAATGGTGTACACAGCCCCTGGTTCTTGTCTCTTTGTGTCTTATTTTCTTTTTTCAAGTGCAGTAGAGTGCCCCAGAAGGGAAGGTGCTGGGAGATGTTGATGAGGCCCAGTGAGATACCATGTTGTTTTGTGAAAATAATTTTCAAAGGGCATCTTTCACCTGGGATTTTTATTTTGGTCTTTTATTCAAGACCAGAAATTTAGGTCAGAGAACAAGGAATTAGGACCCACTGAAGAGACTTTAGTTTATAATTATCCCCCAAGAAACCCCGAAGAACTGAGTTTATCCTCAAGTCTGCAGTTAGAAAAAGTATGATTATTATGCCTTTACTTCAGGCCTTTCTGTCACCAGTCCTTTCAATTCTTGTGGTCCTCAGTCTTGAGGTACTCAGCTGAAAAAAGTGGGGGACATGAAGAGGAGAGGCTCCATTTTTCAGAGAAAATTGGAAAGCATTGGGTTGAACACAGTGTATGAACTGGGAGGGCCAGAAAGGCCAGAGGGAGCCAGAGACACAGAAGGACACGCATGTAGTGAGAAACAGAATTAGTGCCTCTAGCCTCCTGGGTTATTTCCAGCTCATGCTAAACACCATGTGTTTCTCTTTACCCTCTAAATCTGTCTGCAGGTATTCTAGAAGGATTTGACCCCCCTCACCCTTGTGGCGTGCAGGGATGCCCAGCTGGTTATGAGTGCAGGGACTGGATCGGCCCCAATGATGGGATCACCCAATTTGACAACATCCTCTTTGCTGTGTTGACTGTCTTCCAGTGCATCACCATGGAAGGGTGGACTACCGTGCTGTATAATGTGAGTGGGGCTGGTGATGGGCAGGTATGGGAGGGCAAATTCCTGGATCAGACTTCCACCAGTATTTGGGCTGTTAGTCTGGGGAAAGGAGCAATGGTAGGGTGTGTAGTCTCAGAGTCAGAAGAGTTGTATCTGTCCAGTGTTTGATCTTTTACTAGGTGGAAGTGCTTAGCTTCTTAACATAGAAAAATGCACCTTATGTTGGATGGGTAAACCAAGCTAGTTCAATCAAGGCAACAGCATGGAGTATATTCTCTGGAGATTCAACATGGTAGCAGGTTCAGTGAAGGGTACCCAGAGAATTAGACTTCTTAGTTGCTGCTGTCTTCAGGTGTCGGGGGAGAGATTACATTAGTTTGTGACTCTAGCTGCACATTAGAATCAGCTGAGAGCTTTAGAATTTTATACCACCTGGGCTCTACTCCAGACAAATTAAGTAGGATTAGCAAGCAAGGGCCTGTCATTGATTTTATTTTTTAAAGCTTCCCAACTAACTGATATATGAGCATTGTCAGGAACCAGCCGATTAGGGTGAGTGAAGCACGTGGTCTTCTGGAAGTGTGAAGCTATTTCTTTAGTGATACAGAGATGTAAATGGTGGGCAGATTAATAAACCTCAGAGAAAAAAAAAAGAACCAACACCATGCCACACATAGAAGAAACATGCAGGACTGTAAGAACCACTGGGTCAATTTTTGCTAGAAATTCAGATTAGCCAGTTCTTCTGGAGAGTTTGCTTTTAAGTAGCTTTGACTAGTTGGTGAACTGTGCTGTTTACAAGGGCCTTTGGTGACTCACACACCCCAGCTTAGGTGGAAGGTTGGTGAGCAAGACTGGCAGCCTGATGGGATGTTAGGGGGTCACCAGGGGCAAGGGCACAGGAGCCAGATAGTGTCACCACTGAGTGGTATATGCCTCTTGGATTCTGATTTTAATGAGTTTTGAAAGACAAGGAGCAAAGTCCATGTTCTAACTGGAGTAGGTATGGCTGGAGCACAGGGGCCTGTGTAGGCAGTGCCTTGTAGGCAGATTACTTCATGGATAGGTGTTTACTAAGGGCTTTCCCTTCGGATGCATCTAGCCAAACCACTCCAGGGCAGATACCACCCCAAGGAAGATCACTCCTCTCCTTTTGCCACATCCTGCCTTTACCCTTCTTGCTCTCTTTCCATTTAACTTGAAACCCGATCCTATCTCTATAAAATTTATTGGGTAGGACATAGCTTAGCTTATACAAAGCTTCCTGTTAGCTATAGCCTCTTCTGGAGGAAAAGGGGATGTACTGTCTCAGAGAGACTCAACCAAGCAACTGCACCCAAAGAGCCAGGATTGTGTCTGATCTGTCCATGTAGGTACTCTGTAGATGAGTAATATGGGCCCACTCCTATTCAGATTGAGCAAGGCAGGACCGAGCTTTTCAGAAAAGAGTCACAGGCTCTTCTACCACAGCTGACAGCACAGTGAAGAGGTCTAAGGACCAGTTTATACCCACCAAGCCCAATGGGTGACCTAGAAAAACCTGAAGAACACTCTGGGGTTCTTGCCAGTTGTGAGGTGTAGGAGGACAAATGAAAGGAGGCAGGATGGATGGGTGCTGTGGTTCTTCATTTGATGTCTTGAGGCCATGTCACTCAATGTGCCAGGCACCTCTGGAAATTACACCACTGACCCCACTGTGGCAGGTGTCATCTGTGGGGCCTTGGAAAGTGCATTTCAATTATGTGTGTAGACTCACCTAATTGATGTGATAAATGCACTGAAAGCCTGGAAGGAGAAGTGTTGTATTTGAAGATACAGGTGTGATTTGTTGGTTCTCTTGAGCCCAGGATCACACAGTTGTGAGACAAGCAGAAGCACAGCTGAAGAATTACCCACCATTTGCATTAATTCCTGTCTTCATTCATTCATTTATTCTCTCAACATATATTAAGTGAGCATGTACTGTCTGCCAGGTATTATGCTAGGCACTAGGGAAATAAGGGGAGAATAAAGGTACCATGATCCCTGCTCTGCTACTCTTCAATTCCCATATCTCTTTGGTTACCTATTGGCACAGGTATGGGGGTTTCACAAGGCACAGTGATCTGGTGCTGCTCTCCAGGTTTGCTCCCTTGGGGAAGCAGGAGGAGAAGTCAAATTGCAGGTCCTCTGAAACTCTTCATAGTTTGGGCTTTCAGGGCCACAGACTCATAGTCTTCTGACTCCAGTTCATTCTTTCCTAAACTTCAGTTTCTGCTTTCTGCTACCCCTCTGATTGGATCCAGAGACAAGGGAATTCACTGAATTATAGAGTTAGTTTCCTAAATGTGACCAGTGGCTTATGGGGAAGATTGAATTAAATGTTCACTCTGAAATGACTTTCCAATACATTGTACTTTGGAACAGAGCAGGACAGGCAGAGGTGATGTCAGCTAATTACACCTTGATTCAGGCGTATGAGTAGATAATTACACCTTGATTCAGGAGTGTCTGGATGAAAAAGATACTGGAACAAGGTGAAAGCCTGGCTCCCAGGAAAAGAAAGAATCCCACAGTTGGGGCATAAGGTATGACCTAGGCAGATTTCTCTTAGAGGAGCAAACGTTTGTGCTGGAGGTTAGTTGTCTGCTTTTGAGGGAGTAAGTTCAGAGCAGGAAAACTCTTTACACTGCTAGGCATGGAGCTTGCAGTATATTGATAAGTCACTCATATAACCTGTTCATTTCCCCAAATCAGATGTGTAGCTGGAAGGAAAGAGGGTCAGGGATGAAAATAATTATTAAAAAAAAAATAATTGGTCTACTATCCTGCTTAGTGTGCTTACACCCATTGAAATGAGGTGTTTTGAATATTAACGGAAACATTGCAGATCCAAAGTCCTTGTCAACAATAACTGAATCATTCTCATTCTTTTAAATTTTACTCAAGCTTTGTCAAGGACAAAGCTTTTTTTTATATCTTTATTATATCTTTATTAGAACTGTTGCATACCATGGAATTAGCCATGAAAGCTAGAAAATTTAGTATTATAAATGCATGTGTGCACCTATGTGTTCCTGCACATAGAATGCCATTGTGCCATTATCATCTGACTACCAGCAAGATGCAACTATGACTGCATTGATTTCTCTTCCTGCCACTTATTCTGGAAAGGCCCAGCCATTTAGCAGCTACCTTTCTTCCCAGGAACCACAATTAAAAGGAGTCTGTTTCCTCGTCCAATACTATTTCTATTCTTTAGTGGCAACAAATATGTAAGATTTAATGGCCCCTATTCTACCCAAACCAGTTGGAGAACCTTGAGGCTTATGCAGCACACAGAAGCTCTCTCAAGCAGGCAAATACAGTTTAACCATTTTATACACAACTGAAATCTTCCTCCTGTTCTTATTTCATCCCAGCTGCACAGGTACTTCTTAACTGCCCGGGACCATGATCTCAGCTACTCTATTTGCATGTGGTTGTTCTCATTTTAATAAATTACCATGAAGTGGGAGGAGGAGTCCCATGTCTGGACAAGGTCCATTTATTATCCATCCAAGCCTCAGTGCCGCTTGTCAAGCTCCCACTGTCTTCTTGGCTTCCCTGCCTCTATGGGGGAGTAGAAGTGAAGTATGTGCAGTTGCACTGGCTGCTGCATTCTGTTTGGACTGTCTCTCCAGAGATCTCTTCAACTTGAGAGTTTTCCAGTGTATTTACTAGTTGAATTCATTTTCTTTCTCCTGGTGTCCCAGTCTTTCTCCAGTGCCATACACTCCTCCTGTGGTCAACACTCGTAACTCTTCAGTGTTGCTGTGGTTCCCATACATATTTGCAACCTTCCTTACCCAGGCTGGATGTGGTGCTGAGAACTGGCTTTCTCTTTTATCCAGTCTTATTTCTTCATCATCATTTTGATTTTGTATTACCTGGACTAGCATACATATTGTAGAGATTCCCAGTTTCTGTCTGCAGATACTCATCTCTGCTCTTAGAGTACTTTTCACCTGCATTTCTGTATTTCTCTTTGCACTGAGTGTTATGTACTCATGTAGATGTGGCAATTTCTTGTATGTGTGCTGTCTCTCCAGCTTTGCAGGTGTGCCCACTATGTGTATTGTGATGGTCTAGGATGCTCTGTGCTACTGTAGAGGTAGTGAATTTTCTAGATTTTGCTGGGTTTTGGCAGGAAGAGGCAACTTGCTCTTTGAGAGTTTAACACCTTGGAGATCTTTTGGTCTTTAACTGTGCTGGCAGTTCTCTTTTAAGTTGCCTTCTCCCAACTGTATATAGTCAATATTTGTTGAATAGTTAACAGCTGTTCTTGCTTCCTTGCTATTTGACTTTTGGGTGCGATGCCCAAGCAGATTGGAAGAATAACAGCCTATCCAAGGGTTGATGAAAAGCTGCCATTCTCTAATTTCCTAACATTTCTCTGATTTGATGGTATCCACAGAGAACGTTTTTGGATCCGAGGTCCATGAGACTAGGGAATGTGTCTACTCATCTTTGCTTCAATCTTCCCCCACTACCTCCTCCACATACCCTGGGAACAGAAGGTACTCAAAATTCATTTGACAAATAGGGCCAGGAGCCTGCCATTATCTCATAATGCTGGAGTGATAGGGTGTACCGCTGACCCAGGATCAGGCATGTTGTTGGTAAGATTGGCAGACCTGGGTATCTATGATCAGTCATGCTCTGGAATATGTGAGCCTCCCTCCATACTCTCACACCCCTCTGCCTGCACTGACCTGATCCTGTGTCTCTGTAGGCATTTAGGACTCTGGAATACAGACACTATTTGGAATTTAATGCCAGTGCCTGTCACTTGTTACATGTCTCATCCATAGGAGGGTTGACAAAAGGATCTTGGTATTCACCTGTGACTTTTCTCATAAAGGTTGAGGGGCAGTGTGTCTATGCCTATAGGAGCTGGAATAACTTCTTCCTAATTCGTTCCCAGTGGTTGGCAGGTTACCTTGTCTATCTGGTTTTTAGGGGGTAGAGAGAGTAGAGAGGGGTGAAAATTATTTCCTGAACTCAACCTGGAGACTTTTAAACCCTCACATATTCTTTTACTTACATTTATAGGTCATTATAACTTAATTCATTAACTCATAATTTATTCAACAAATATTGGTTAAGGGCTCATTATGTGCCAGGCACTATTCTAGATGTCTTAATCCATCAGAGAATAAAGCTCAGTAAAGTCCCTACCCTTATAGAAACCTAAAGGCCAGTGGGTTGGAGTGCAGTGAGTGAGGGGTCCCATAGGAGGTCACTGAGTCAGGAGGAGCAGGAACGGCCAGGCAAAGTGTGTGGCCTTTGTGTGCTGGGTTGTGTGCTGAGTGATGTGGGAGAAATTGGGGAGGTTGTTTGAGGAGTGATATGACTTGAGGTATGCTTTTAAAAGATGATTCCACCTGCTGTGCTGAGAAAAGACAGCAAAGGAATGGTAAAGAAAAGATGATAAGGTTAGAAGAGAGGCAAAAAGTTAAAAGGCTATTGTGGTGACCTTACATGGGGATGATGGAAGCTTGGACTGAGGAAGGAACAGTGGAGGAGGTAGTAGAGCTGTAATTAATTTCTGGATAAATTTGTAAGGTTGAACCCATGTGATTCTTCAACAGGCTGCATGTGAATGTGGGACAAGACAACCATGAAGATGGGGTGGCCGTTAGCTCAGTTGGTTGGATTTGCCATTAACTCACCACTCAGGTTGGGTGTGAATTAAGAATTTGCAATGCTTCCTTGGTAGACTGGTATATGGAACAGGCTGAATAGGTGAGTTTAGGACAGAAGCCTGAACTAGGGGTATACATTTGGGATTTTTCAGTGGAAAGATAGTTTTAAAGTCTTAAAGGCGAGGTAAAGCACTAAATGAATACAGCTAGAGAAGAGACTCCAGAACTGAGTGTCACTGTTAAGATGTTGGGGAGATAAGAGATTATTGGAATGAAGACCGAAGAGAATCAGTAAGGAGGAAAGATGTAAACAGGGAGTGTGGTCTCCAGGAGGCTGAGTGAGGAGCTTGCTTTAAGGAAGAGGAAGTGAAGGTAACCCACTGAGTCACCCACTGATTCACTCAAATACTTGTGGTGGGTCAAGGAAGATGAGGCTGGAGAACTAGCCATCAGAAACTGGGAACAGTGTGAGTCTAGTGGAAGGGGGGTGGATTAGGAGAGGGTTGGACACAATGATTACAGACCCTTGTGTTGTAAAGTAGAGAAAATGGAGCAGGTGGAAGAAATACTGTCCATCTGCTATTGGGAGTATCCATTTGAGATAAAAATCCTTGGCTGATGAAGGAGGAGGAGGACAGTTGGTGAGGTGACTGCCTCGAACAGGTGAGGATCAGAGGTGGAAGCTCAGCTCTGTACTTGATAGTTGATCCACTCTTTGGGAGGGAAGCTGCAGAGGCTGGCTTGTGGGTAGACAGGGTGACAGAATCCTGGGGAAATTCTTTTCCTCTTGCTTCTATTTTCTCAATGAAATAGCAAGAAAGGTCATCAGAAGTGAGTGGGAGAAGGAAAATGTTGAAAACTTGAAGAGAAGCTTTGTTAGGAGAATAGTCTATTAAGAAAATGAGGGAGTGAGTGGTGTGGGCAGCTTTCAGGACCCCCTTGGAGTTAGTGGTGATAAAGGTAAGGTGAGGCCAGGGGTGGGGTGTGCTTTTCTTCAGGTACTTTCACTGCTACTGAGTTTCAGGCAGGATATAGTTAGTTGCAAAGTTGGGTTTTACCATAATACCTTTGCCAGGTGAAAACAATATAATAAGAACAGTTCAAGACAGTGGGATTTGACAGGAACTAGGTGCGGGGAGAGATGGCAAAGGGAGTAGAAAAAGTGGATTCTACAATTTCTCTTTTTGAAATCTTACTCCCAAATCTGTCGGACAAATTCAGTCTTGCAGAATAAGTGGAGAAACCTATGTCTTTGAATACAGGAAGTAGGAAGTTAGTTTTGAAACCAAATGTTCTGATTTCTAATTTGGGACTCTGACTACCCCAGCACAGGGAGAATGGATATGAGTGTGTATGTCTGCGTATGTGTGTGTGTGAGTGGGTATGAGTGAGCATTATGAGTGAATGTGTGTGTGTGCGAAAGTATATGCATGTGAGTCTGAGTCTGGTTCTGAGTGAGCATTCTGAGTGTCAGTATATGTGTGCGAGTGAATGTGTGTGAGTGAATGTCTGAGCATGTGTATGTGAAAGTGTATGTGTGTGCACATGTTTGCACATGAGTATGTGTGTCTGTGTGTGAGAATAGCTGAGTATGTGTGTGTGTGAGTGTAAGAGTGAAGAGTGTACCCACACGTGAAGCCGGCTATGACTAGAAGGAACACACCTTCCCTGGTCCTCTAAGACTTCCCTGGTGGACACATGGCCCTGCCTCAACCCAATTCAGAGCTCTGCCTTTGGGAACACTTGGGGCTGAAACCCACCAGGTCTGCCCACCTTCCTCACTAGCATTGTACTTTGCAATCTTGTTTTCCTCTTTGGAGTGTCTAACTCTTTTTTTAACCACATTTTTGTTCACAGCTTCTGCTGCTGCCTTTGGCAACCAGTTTTCCCACATTAATTACTTGTCCTTTTTCTCAACTTCTCAGCGCCTCCGCGTGCCCTGCCCGCTGAACCCAGTGCGGGTTTTGCAGGGCTCTGCTGGCTCCCTTGTAGGAGGAAACTGTGACTTGCTTGCTTCCCCCTCCTCACTCTCAGAAATTCCCATCCATAGCAGCTCCACCCGGAAATTATTCCTACTCTTTTATAGCCATCTTGGGTTCTTATTTATTTGTCAAATCAGAAATGCTATCATGCTTGGGGATTATTCCAACTATGCTAAGTTTGCCTCCCAATCAGTGTCCGAGGTTAATACCTCACACCGGAGTCGGTCTCCCGATCTCTTGCCATTAGGGCCATTAGGCTGTCTCTGGGCTCCTTTTGCCTTTAATACACAGTTTAATTTCTGATCCAGGGCCAGAGGCCTCAGGTTTCTGAGTGCCATGCCGTCTTAAGCTATGAGCTCTGTTCTGAGGCAATACCAGGCTTGAGACTGAGAGGCAGAGATTGGTGCACTGATGCCTCAATGACAAATTCCATGAGGTCTCTTTGGAGCCCAAATCCTTCTGGAATCGTAACCGGCCAGAGATTGGCAGTGCCTGTCTCTGGCACACTGGACAAACCAGGCGGTCTCTATTCATTTCACCCTAATTTATCATTCTCTGGCAAAGAAGGATGGAGAATTTCTTTCCAAGTGTGGTTCATTTATAGATTTCTGGGCCCTGCCCTAATCTAACTTCTGGCCACTCCAAGGGGAGAAAGAAGGAACCTGCTTTTCCAGCAAGCTCCCTCTTGAGCCAGAGGGTGCACTGAAGTGAGAGCCTCTGCTCCACAGGAGCAGGGAAAGTGCAGAGTAGGAGAACCATGGAAAAAAAGGTACACCCTGCCTTCATTCTGTCTCCCCCACCCGATATTGTCTGTGAAATTGTGCTTTCTGCAGTGTTTGTCTAACAGAGTGATTGACACAAGGGACACACAAGAATGAGTTAACTTACTGGCATGAGAATTGAAGGAGCTATTGATCAGTTGTGTGCGTGGAAGGACATCTGTTCATCTCACTGAAGGCAGACAGAATCTACTGAATGGTGGGACATAGCTGAGCATTGTCCTTGGCTGGATTGAGCAGAGAGTGGTTCATTGAGAAAGAGAGTTTCTGGGAGGCACGTGTAGATCCTGCATGGGTTTCAGTGAGGCCTAGAGTAACCCAGTGAGAGTCAGTGATTCTGAATTGCCGGCTCATGGAAGGCTGGTGGACAACAAGTCAGAGCTACTACGAAAGATCCATCTTTTGTAAAAAAGGCATCATTTGCTCCCAGGCACTTAGGTGCTATTTTTATTTTCTTTCAAGGACATTGCTCAGAAAGGATCTAAATGTCTGGGTCCTGGGTGGGCTGGGAGCGTTAACATTCTTGAGCACCCTCTGCTTGACCTTCCTTCGCAGGTCGTGTCTATTAAAAGCTGTGTTCATAGATTTACGTAGCTGTGCCTTCTTTCAGTCTTCCTTTGTGTTCTTTGATCTCAGCTTTCCTCAGTGTTGCCATTCTGGCTTTTTTTCCCTCTGTCGACCTACATGCCTGGCCTCAGTGACTGCTCAGTTTTCTCCCTTGGGCAGGGAAAGACTGTATAAGAGCCTCTTCCTTTCTAGGTGGTAGGACCCAGGCCCCTACCTCCTAATGCAGAAGTCTCCCTGGGAGGACTCCTGTACCCCTAGTCTCCACCTTCCTCCCACTTCCCCACTGTATGTGCTCAGGAGGAAACAAGATTTCTTTCTCAAGGAGAGGCAGGGTAGTGGAGCTGGTCACAAGAAATAGCACTTATATTTGACTGGTGAGTTAGTTTTGGTTTATCATGCATATGAATACAGCTGATATTCTGGGAAATCACAGCACTTAAAATAAAGAAGCCACAGTGAGGAGACCAGCGCAGAGGACCTGAGATGCCTTTTGATTTTTATTCTTACCAACTTCTCCTGGATTCCTCTTCTTGAAAAGCAGTCACCTGAGGCTGTTACCCCAAGGAGCAGGCAGATCCTGAAGCCTGTGATGGTGGGATGAGGACCAAGACCTAGGACCAACTCCTGTCTACCCTCCTGACGGTGCTTCACTACATAAGTGCCTCGCTCCCCTGGCCCCTGAGCTCCAGACCTCTGTCCATTCTCCCTGGGCCTTTGGTATTTGCCCTGCACCAGGGTGTTGTCAGGTGAGATCTGTAGGTGGACTTCAGTAATTTCTATAAAATTGTCTTGAATTTTTATTCAAAGACAATTCTTTCAACTACCACATTTAATTCAAGCTATATACCATAGATGGTAAAATATACTAAAAATTTAATGACAGCATTTTAAAAAATCTATTCAATTCTACATTCTACATATTTACATATTCTGAATTCCAAAGCCTTCAACTGTGAAACCAAGGGGATAGCTCAGAATCAAGGAAGGAGAAAATTATGAAAGAAAAAGCGATTTAAAAAGTCACACATAATCAGTGTGTTATAGACCACATTTTCACACTTGGGGACCACCCGTGGCCACACTGGCTTAATCCTTTTCTTTGCAGATCTTGGAGTAAAATTCCTTTTGCCTTTTCTGTGTTTCTGTGTTTATTTGATATCTGCATAAATGTGGTATTGATTAGAAAGTTTGTGTTTCTGCATTAGTCTTTTTTTTTTTTAAATCCAGGCCTGAATTTGTGTGCTCACAGACAGTGATATAAGTGAGCACACAATTACTTTTCTGTATGATTCAGGATTTTCTCCATACTGTGAAATGAAAACAAAATACAGAAATAAGCTGGATGCCAAAGCTGATTCAGGACTGCTCCAGTCATCTGTAACCCTGCTTCGGATTTCTGTCTTCCTAAAAACAGACCCATTAGGGAAGTGATCCTCCATTCAATAAATGCTTTGTCTTCTAAATGTTAAATGTCCCTTTTTTGTAAGTTTTGGACATGGATATTCTTGTGGGTTTTTGTTTGTTTGTTTGTTTTGTTTTTTGTTTTTTTAAGCAAGCATCACTGATTTATGATTTGTTTATCAAACTTTAGTTTCAGAGTCCAGCTTCACTCACCACCACTGAAGCTGAGCACTCTCACTCACAGTTAACCCCTCTTCCCCTATGAAAGCCACCATCTTTTTCACAGTTTGAGATTTCTTCTTGTTGTGTTTTGCCAGTTACTTTCTTTGGTGATTTATATTCCACAATTGAGTTAAACCTTCCAGAAATTTCTTTCATTTTTCTTATTTCACTTCACATAGTCACCTCCAGACATTCATATTGTCCCTAAGGGCAAGGTTTCATCTCTTTCCTTTTTAAGTAGCTGAGTCATATTCCATGGGTGTGTACGCCACATTTTCATTCAGTTGATATTCTGGATTGAAGAAGATCTTTGTGAGATGAAGATCCTCTTTGAAAGAATGATTTCTGATGCAGCTGGTGGTATGCTTAGAGTAATTTGTTCCA
>PVHY01001294.1:0-66671 GCA_004024945.1 Uropsilus gracilis
TGGCAGTGTGGCAGAAGGGCCCATCCTCAGTTCAGAGAGGCCTGGGGGAGGCCTGTTCCCTACCATCTCTGAGAAGGCCAGGTCTGAGGTGCAGTCTCAGGATATGGGTGGGTGTCAGGGAGGAGGACATGTTGGTTGAGTCTGTTCAGCCTGGCAGGGCAGTGGGGGTGGGAGGAATATACTGACATCTAAACTCAGAAGTGGAGCAACCCTCACCAGCCCCTCCCTGTTGAAGAGCCTGTCACAAGGCGACCATGGCTCACACTTGCTTATCAGGGCCATGGTGTGGAGAGGGTGTCACGGACAGGAGATAGGGCTGGGACAGGGTTGTCCTCACAGGCCTGATGTGCCTCCCTCATTCGCACCTCCTCAGAGGCCCCTCAGCCCACTTATCCCCTGCGGCCCCCATCCTACCCCCGCCTGCCTCCTCAGCAAACCACCCTGCAGGCTGTCCTTTGAAGGAGCACTCAGTCCTGGACAGACACCAGTGGGGCGGGAGAGACTATCTAGACCACCCCTCGGGGAGTCAAAGGGTAAGGAGATGCCTAAAATCACATTGCAAGTGTATATGGGAGCAGGAACTAGGCCACAGACCACTGAGGTCTGAGCCTCAGCCTCTGGACCAAAGAGGGCAGGTTAAGGGGGTTGGGGCATAGCTATCACTGAGGAGCGCCTGTCTGTTCAAGTCTCAGTCTCACAGAGTGAGAGGGACAGGACATATCACATCATCCTGGGCTCTACTGACCTTGGATCTGTCCCATGGTCTCTGCCTGTGTCTGGAAAGCTCTAGGCCCCAGGGGCAAAGGCTCTCTCTGAAGTGGTAGGCAGGGTGGGATGAGAGGTGAAGGGGGAGCAGAGCACAAAAGGGTCAGTAACCCACCATGGGTGGCATCTGTCCTGCGTAGGGACCTAGGAGAGAGCCAGTTGGGCCCCAGCTATGTGAGTGCTTGGAGGTGCTGGCCACTGCCCCAACCCACTGTGTTGGAGAATGCTCGAAGCACCCCTGGCTTCATCAGAGGCAGGACTGTTCTTCGGACTGTTCATCTTCTGCCTGCAGGGGAACTGGGGCTGGGGGGGGAGAGAACAAAAATAATCCCAAGATCTTGGTTGGGGGTAGGGAAGAGGGCGGGGTTCAACACCTGCGCACAGCTGGAAGACCCAATTTTAGTTCTGCTTCCCCCAGGGCTAAACGTACAAAACAAAAGCCCCCTCCCCTCCCACCATACCCTGACTGCCACCTCCTTGCTCCCATCCTCCCACCAAGGTAGTCTGCCTCAGCCCAGAGACCAGCCCCTGCAGACCCTGCTGAGGGAAGCCCTGGGGACAGTGCTGGGACTCCAGCGTGCTGAAAGTAATGCTCAGCATCCCAGGCCATTCGAGATACAGGCCCCCCTTCTCCACTCTACTGGCACTGGCCTGCCCACAAGCAGTGCTCAGACGGAGGCTTCCTAGCAAGTAATGTGCCTTCCTGCCTCCTCTAGTAAGCCTTCCCCAAGTTCACTCTGGCCTGGTCCTCAGCTAGCCTAACTGGCCCAGGGGCTGACCCACAGCCAGGCCCAGTCCTCGGCCTTTCCAGGTCCCTCGCCGGGACAGTGAATACACTGGGACTCAAGTAGGTTAAGTGCTCTTCTCTGACTTGGGTAGCCCCAAAACACTTCTTCAGCACCTACTATTCACAGAACCCACTGGAAGCCCCAGAAAAGAGCCAACTCCAATATTTGCCCATCTCCAGGAAGTTAGGAGGGCTTTCGGGGCTAAGATGAGCTCGAGCATGAATACCTGAACTACAAAGCAAATCAATGTAAGCACAACCACCTTGGGACGTGGAGGGCAAACAGATTGGAAGCCAGAAAAACCTCCACAGATCACAAATCCCTGCAGGAGTTTGTGAAATGGGACAAATGGCAGCTGTTTGGATGGGAGATGGCTCTGGTGTGAAAGCACTCTGCAGAATGCAGAGCACTGACCTGCAGTGTACTGACCATCAGCGCCATGGGACTGGGGACAGAGCTAGATGCTACACTGAGACCAGGCTCTGTGCTTCACCCTCTCAGGACAGGGTGGCCCTCATCAGTCACTGCCAAGGCTGCTATAACAAAACACCCTAGAATGGGGGGCTTACAGACAACAGAAATGTCTTTCTCACAGCTCTGGAGACTGAGAAGTCCAATATCAAGATGCCAGCAGGCAGATCTGGTGTCCAGCGTGGGCCCATTTTCCTGCGTAGTCCTTTCCAGTGTCCTCACAGGACGGAAGGAGCAAAGCCCAAATCCTATTCATGAGGGTGGAGCTGTCGCCTCCCAAGGACCTACCTTCAAGTACCATTGCTTAGAGATGACATTCCAGCAGCTGAATTGGGGATGGGACAAGGGGCCTATTTTCTGTGGTGGTCACAAGAATCAGTACAAGAGTTCAGCGACTGATGGCCATTTACTGAGAATTTGCCATAATGAATATGCTCTTATTCAATCCCCAGATCATCCCGCTGGTCAGCTTCAACCTGTTCCTGGATGAGGAACCTGATTCAGAAGGATGGGCTCAGTTACCCAAGGCTGCCCATCCAATAAGAGGGGAGATGGGATGGGATCCCACAGGCACCTCCCCCCACAGGTGTGCAAAACTTTGGCCCAGCCAAGCTGCATGGACCCAGAGATGCAGTAGGTCCTCTTCCAGTTCCAGAGTGACTCACAGACCACTGTGACAGAGACTATTTCTGTAACTGTGCAAGCAATTTGCCCACAATGGTATTTTCTTCTTAAAGAAATAGAAGAGAATCAAATGTGGGAAATATCACAACACATTATCATCACATAAGACTTACTGGGCATGTGACACAGGTTGCCAAAGTTGGGAGCCACAGCTGACACGTCAGCTGGCCAGATCAGGATCATCAAGAACGTGAACTCCCTTGAAGATGGGTAGAAACTATGGTAACAGTTGGGCCATATTTGTCTTCCCAAAACTATTTAAACATAGGAAAGAGATTTTGACAGATCATGTAGAGAAAAACAACCAGGCGTGGTTCATTGGAGCAAGTTCCACATAAACCAGTGGTCTAGGGAGCAAGTGGAAAGGCCCTAACGAGGAGGGTCAATGGCCCTGCTCCACACATCATCGCTGTCGCGGCATTCTGAACCCTTCCACCAGGTGAGGGCGAGTCCATCGTGGAGGTTTAGGGCCTTAGTCCCGGTACTGGTCCTGCCCTGCCATCTGCAGGAGCTTCACTGCTAAAGGGCTACTAGGTGCAACCTGGATTGGCCACTAGGGTCTGACCAGTAGCAACGACAAGGAAGGCTTCAGTTAAAGAAGGAAATTGGACACCTGAGCCCAAAGTGTGGGAGAGCTCTCCCTTGATATGAACAAGCTCAAGGATGACCTGCTTGCTCGGGCTCAGGACTCCTGCCCAGAACACGTGTGTTGCAGGAAGAGTGGGGCACACAGGGCGTAGTCTGGTTCCAAATCTTGGGCAGTAGACTCACCAGTGCTTCCTGTTTAAAATAGTTTTCCAAAGTTTACCAGGCAAACTGTTCTAGATTGAGAAACTAGACATAATTGGAAATTACAATATGAGCCTTGACTGGAACCTAGAGTTTTAAAAAATAGAAGACGTTTTAGGAATACAGAGGCAAATTTTAATACATTACTCATTACTGAATTATTGATGTTAATGAATTCTTGATAATTTTCTTAGATATGATCAAAGTATTTTGGAAATGCAAAAGAATGTTTTGACAGGCAAAAAAATGAACCCAGACAATTCCCCCTCACCCCACGTACAAAAGCCAACTCAAAATGGATAAAAAACTTGGACATAAGACCTGAAACCATAAAACACACAGAGAAAATTTTGGGCAAAATACTTCAAGAAACCCCTTTCAACACTATAGAAACCACTTTCAAGGATATATTTACAAATGTGGAAAAAAAATGAAAGAAAACATAAAACAGTTGGGACTACATCAAATTAAAAAGCTTCTGTACAGCAAAGAGACAATAACCAAAACAAAAAGTCCAACTGAATAGAAGAAAATTTTTGCCCTCCATACAAGTGATAAGGGTCTGATAACAAAGATCCACAAAGAACTCACAAAACTTAAAAAAGCCCAGTCAAGACATGGGGAGAACTAAAAAAGAGACTTCTCCAAAGAGGAAATACAAATGGTCAATAGGCATATGAAAAAATGCTCAAGGTCACTAACAATCAGGGAAATGCAAATCAAACTACAATGAGATACCATCTCATATCAGTAAGAATGGCCCTTATCAAAACAATGGGCAATAAATGTTGGCATAGATGTGGAGAAAAAGGAACAATTTAACACAGTTGGTTGGATTACAAACTGATCCAGCCACTCTGGAAAGCTGTGTGGAGGACCCAGAAGCTACTAAAAATGGAACTACCATTGATTGGCTCCAGTGATTTCACTACTGGGAATTTACCCAAAGGATACAAAAACACTAATTCAAAGTATTCACAAGTTTATTGCAGCACTATTTACAATAGCCAGGATATGGAAACAACCCAAGTACCCCCAAACTGATGAATGGTTGAAAAGATGTGGTATATTTACACAATGGAATATTATTCTGCAATCAACACCAACAAACATGAAGCATTTGTGATAACATGGATGGACTTACAGGGAATCATATTAACAGAAATAAGGCAGAAAGAAAAAGACAGAAACCATATTGAAAGTGGGTGACCACGAAGGGCTTTTTACCTTTACTTTAACACATACAGGCCTGCTTCTCTCTCTGAAGCAGGCTACATGCAGTTTTTTTGCATTTACCTTTAACGACTGGATACACCTATCTGCTTGCTTTTTTCTATAAAGCAGACTACACACTCTTCATTAGCATTTTTACTGATCACCTTTACCATTGATTATGCAAAAGCCAGCCAGCTGCTCTCTGCTTTCAGCTCCAAAAACTGCAGAAAAGAAAAACTTTAAAACACAGCTTAAACTTTTCACTCGTGGATTTTTACCACCATCCCCAGCCTTTTTAACTAAAATACCAAACCAATGTAAGACTATCAGTGCAGTGCAGACTAATTTATTTCTAACAAAGTGATTTTTAGTTATCCTAATAATTACAAAAGAAACATGTAAGACTCAGAATACTTTAACATTGTCTAAAACCTTTTTCAGTATTGTCTAAAGTCCTTTCCCAGATTGCCCCAAAATCCTCAGTCTCTCAGTCCTGATCATCTCACCAATGTCCAGACAGAGTCCATCTTCAGACGCTTGAAGACATGTTTTTTTGACTGCTCCTCCTTGTCTTTTATGCTGTCTTCTTGTCACCTTTAGGTAGCAGGAACCATGGTGCCAAACCAGCAAAGTTCACTTTCTTCTCAGGCCTAACTTTTGCACGGCCTCTTTCAAACACAAATTAAACTTAGCAAAGCAAACTCTAACATGGAGTTTAAATCTGCACACTCCTTAACTGCTTTTAGCACACATGCTGCCAGCCTGGGCCAGCCGAGGGTTGAAGGCCCTCGGTGGCCACATGGCCAAGCTCACATGGCTCACATCTTTACAAGATGGCAGATTCCCATCTCTCCTCTCTCTCTATCCCCTCTCCATATTGGAATCCTAATCCAATCAAATTGCCGCCTTCTCTTTGTTTGCACACCCTTTATATACCCTGATTTCCTGCCTTCCAGGAAATCTGTTTTATCTTGACTATTTTACTTTTTTCTTCCCCCTGCATGCCCTGAAGGGAAATTCCAGCTAAGGTCATTCTCCTATTTTAACATTACCTGTCCTTGAAATCTGCAATCTTAAACAGGAGACATGGGGGGGGCACCCTATCAATATGATCTCACCTATAGATGGGATATAATAACAAACAAAAGACCAGAAAAAACCTAAAATAAGATGACAGTGGAGCTGGGGCAGGCAGCTGCAGAGGGGGAGGTGGGATGGGAGAAATCCGGATAGGAGGAACACAAAAAGATTGAGATGAAGGTTCACGAGGGAGAACTCCAGGTAATGCAATGATGCAATATATTTACATATACATATACAGATATACATGAATATGTAAACAATGAAATAATTAATTAAAAAGACTACCTTGATTCTTAGTGTTAAAAGTTATTAAAAAGTGAAATGTCATGTCTATAACTTACTTTTTTAAAACAATCACTTTTAAATGGTTCGAGAAGAGGAAGCAAGTACGACTTACACTACACTCTTCTTCCAGCTTAGCTGTAGGTTTGATATTTCTCAAAATGAATCCGGAGGGGGTTTTAGGCTGCCTAGACTACTGTGATGAGACATACAAGGCTCAGCAGACAAGAGGACCTCTGCCGTCCACTCGGCCTGCATGCCTCGGGCTTGACATCCGAGGCCGATTGTCTCTTTTGTGGCTCAGAACTGGAAGTTGAAACGTCAGTGTCACAGCTGAGATGCTGAGCTGCAATGACATTAGAGCTTAATGGCCCCAAGAGGTCCTTGGCACCCAGCATGTTCTGGACACGAAAAGCCCAGCCAGGACCACCACTTCCTGCCCCAAATCACAACTGCCTCCATGTTAAAAGTGCAGTTCATCCTGCTTGGCCCTGTCTGATGACCTCAGGCCCTGGAGGTGGGGCTGGACTGGATCTTCTGGTAATCTCCACAAATAATGACACCCAGAACAGTAGGCCAGATTGAGAGGCTGGGTGTGGAGGCAGGCAGGAGCAGGAGTTCATGCCAGAACTCCACCCCAACCAATCCCACCAGGAATGATTTAGAGTTTCAAGTCTTTGCAGAGGTTCCCAAGGGGAAGGATTCATGGAGCAGGGGGTGAGGAAGTGAGCAGGTATCGGAACAGCAGTGTGGACAGATGATTGTGGGAAGGGCCATCGGGAAGTTCGGGACTGTTGTGAGATCAGTGACATCATATACTCCCAAGAATGAGCCGGGGAACTTGGGCGACAGAACAGCACTGGGGCATTCCAGGAGGAGGGTGTAGGCTGAACCCAGCTCTGAGACATCCCCAGACTCAGACTGTCTGCACTTATTCAAAGGTCTGAGGAGGAGCAGAAGTTTCAGCTCCTTGAAGGTCAAGAAACAATAGCAGAAATCCAAGTAGGTGTTTAAGGGGCTGATACACCCATTGTACCTTTGTGCAATATTATGAAATCTTGATCCAGAGGCCAAAAATCTGGAATCTCAGGATAGATATCATAGGAGGGGGGTGACGGGTGGAGAGAGGTAGAGAAGGATTAGGGAGCAAGCCCCCCTCAATCCAGAACCCACCCAGACTGGCCTCTCTTCCACAGCCTTTATTCCTTGGGTCAAAGGCTCCAAGTGTAAACAGAAGAGAGGGCAGAGTGCCAGGGTCAGCCGGCTGCAGAGCTCGCGTGAGCCTGGAGGAGCAGCTGAATGGCGACAGCACCAGTTTGGAGAGGAGGTGTGTCTCCGCTCGGGACTCCCCTGATGCCTGAAGAGGCGGGGGGTCAGTGTGTCCACATCCAGATGGTCAGCAGGCCCACTGCAGGCGGCTGAAGATATCTGATTCAGAGGAAAAATCTAAATTCCACCCAAGATTTCCATACTAAAGTTCGTTTTGAAGAGACTCGAAGGCAGTGGCGAGACAGTAATTCAGGCATCATTGTTGTCTGCCAATGATACTTTAGATAGAAAAACAAACATTTTTTTTTTCAGGCTGCATTTTTTCAAAATTACAAGCAATTTTTTCCCCCCCCAAATGACCAAGTAGTAGTTTTGAGGGAAACTGTAAACATTTTGGTTCATTGATCTAAAAATCAAAATTCTCTACATCTAGGTGGAGAGGCAGGAGTGAGAAGAGCATGAGAATTAACTTCAACGCTGCTGGAAATCTGGGTCCCAACAGAATACAGTGATGCCATGGCAGCAAAAGAGAAAGAGGCTTACCCTCTGGAAATGGATGTCTCCCAATGATCTGTCCCTCAGGCTTCTAGAGAAACACCCAAGCCCCAGTATCACCTCTCCAACAAGGAGAGAGAAACAGTTTGGTCACAGTGACATTTTGGCTCTTTATCCCCAAGAAAAGGACTGGCACAAGCTAATGAAAACAGTACGATAAAACAGAATGGTATCAATCAGGCTACTGTGTTCTGACCCCCCCAACTTCTTTCTTTTTTACCCAAGTAAAAGAGCAGAACAAGGCCAATCACCATCATCTTACATTTATCTTAATGCCTTGGCATTTCTGCTAGAGGCAACACTAAAACACCAGAAAAACTGTCCCTGTAGCACCACTTGGAAAGACAGCAGGGATACAACACATTCCTCCTGTAGCCTATTTTAAGGTATTTTACCTTTTCTACTGATGATAGCCCACGAAAGGACTCCATGTAAACCAAACCTCGAGATCTGCCAGAAACACAGCCATCTCTCCCACAGAGATAACTGTCTTCGAGCCCTAGGCCCAAAGCACCTACCCAGCACCACTCAGGTAGACGAGCAGGCACACAGGTGGGCAAACCAAGAGCCGGAGAATATGGGCACAGGCCCTGTCCAGGTTTCTTAACCTGTGGGAAAGAAGTTCACCTGGAAACAAGAAACATCAACTGAGTACCCTCTGGCCACAACAAGTGCATCCCGGAGGCAAGCAGAGGCTCTACTGAACCCTACGAAGGCCAGACTCACCGTCCTCTGGCTCTCAAACGCCTGTGACGGCTTCTTCCCAAAGAGCTGGAAGGGCTCAGTCAGAGGCATGAAGTGCTTCTGGCTGACAGCAACAGGAAACCAGACCCGTTACCAAGTGGGCCTTTGGAACACCAGACGCAGACCTGGTCAGGTGTGTGTTTCTGAGAGCCCTCTGACGAGGACGAGGTGACTCTGTCTCCTGTTGTGCTTCTGCGTGCCTCAGTACCATTTCTTTGGAGAGGTGCACCCCAGGCAAAATACTTACACTCTCTAAGCCTCAATTTTCTCATGAGGGAAACTGCATTTACCTCAAAGGGTCTTTATAAGACAATATATGTAAAGCCCTGGGTTTAGTGTACAGAACACACCAAGGTATCAGAACATGCAGCTGTTTGTTGCTTCCGCATGACAGGAGAGGAAGGGCAGGTCCACGAGAGGAGAAATGAGACATAAATACATAATAAATGTGGACAGGATAATGCACAGAGGATTTCTAAAAGCCATCTCTAAGACCAACTCAGATTCTAGGGAAAGAAAAAAAAACACAGTTGGGTTCCAAAAAGGCTGAGCAGACACATCAAAGACTACAATTTGGAAGCACAAAAACAAAATGCCTTTCACACATCAGAGAAGCACAAACATAGTGTCATCTTATGGACACAGTACTCCTGTTAACTCCATACAAGATCTGCAAGTTACAGTTTCCTCCATCATTAGTCCCCATATTATACAAATATACTAACCAAAGCATTTTAGATCTTCCATCCCAAGGGAGAAATTTAGCCTTAAACTTAGGATTCCATCATTTCTCTAAAGCGAAACAACTGGAATACATCCGCCTGAAGAGGAGATGCCTGTTTGCCACAGACGACATCACATGTCTTCTGTGTCTGGAACTAAGATGGTTTTCTGTTCAGGACTTCTGACTGCTCCTTAGCTTTGAGTTCTTCCAGTTTCTTCTCATAGCGACTCATGAAGTAATCATCGGGTTCAATGCCTGCATTCTTCAAATTTTCCATGACCTTTTCCAGTCTGAGTACTGACCGTGCTCCTTCAATTTTTCTTGTGCTCAGGTACAGAGTGAACTCCTGGAAATCCAGGAGCTTACAGGTGTCCACAGAGCAGATATTCCTGATATCACTAGTTCTATCCAAATGAGGGAAAAACACCAGTCCTGACAATTTCTCCAGGTCCTGAAGACTCACTTGGAATTCACTTAACTGGGGTTGGAAGCCAATGGCCTCGTTGGGCACCACAAAAGCCCCAAGAGCCAGCGGTTCGGTGGATGCTGGGCTTCTGCGAGCCAAGATCACCTTATAAAGGTGAGAGGGGATGGCCACATTGTCAGCACCAATTACCTAGAAACAAAGCAGTCACATTAGCAATGCTAATTTGTGCTAGCAGCTGCCAATTTTTTTGTGGAAAGATCTTTAGATGTACTTCTGAGATGTACTTATTATAATCTACCCCACCCCAGCCCAATGAATTTAAATTCAATTACTGACAATAGTAAAAAGCCAAATACCGATTCACAGAGAAGATGAGCATTTTAACAGGGAGATTTTGATGACAATCTTTGACAAAATGACACCCCTAAAGAGCAGGAGCTGCATTCTCTGCTTGGCCCTACTATAGGGCAAAGGATAAAGGAAGGCCTTGAGTGAGTCCTGGGTTGCAAAGTTGTCACTTTCTCTTCATCTCACAACAGAACTTCTGGTGATATAAACAGTCAAAGGTCAGACTGCCAGTCTGGGAATTCCCAGATCTAGAAATAAAAACACGGCCTTAGTTTATCAAATACACTAAGGAGTTAAACAAGTAGCCTTTAGAGAAGAAGCAAGACACCATCAGCATTACTGGTTCCGGTACCACCTAGACTGTGGCTCATTTTTTAAAATTAGATTAAGTAATTGTAAATGCTCTTTGCTCAGTTTTGCACTCTGAGGCCTGATATCAAACACAGAACTCCTGAGCATGTCATCAAATCAAGCATTTTGGAAAGGTATCCACCAACGAAGAAGCCAGAGCCAGAGTTAGGCCTGAAAACAATTTGGTTGCCTGTGTAGGTTGGCTGTAATAATGAAATAATATTCATCTGAAACCTTTTCAAATTTCCTTTCAATTGGCTTAAAAGCCATATCTGCTTTCTAAAAAAGAAAAACTGAACATCCATTTCCTTAATGGTCTCCAGTAAAATGACACAACTCAGATACAATCTACTCCTGCACGACTGCTCTTCCAGGCCTTTTGCGGTAAGAGCAGGCATTCCCTCCTGATCCAACCTACCTGCTTCAGGGGGCCCCTCTGGGAGCTGGATAAGGCAGGGGAATGAAAGCAACAGAGAGTTCTGCTTTTCCCAAGCTACCTTCATGGCACAAAGCCTAAGAATACCACAGCCATCTGCTGTTTGGCACACGTAGAGGACCCACTATCAAGACCAGCTGCGGGAAAGACCCAAACACAGGGACGATTTCTATAGTTATCATTCGTGCAGTTAATGAACGGGACTGCTCACAGTGCGGTTTAAGCTTTAAGAAACAACACATTTCATAGAGACAACGTTCCCATACACTCTCCAACAGGACAGTTGTGCGTGCGGGTGGGGAAATAAACGTACACTTCAAGATAGGAAATATACTGAAGGCTAACCCTACAGAGATCCACAAGTAACCCACAGATCACCAACAGAGGTTAATCTAACGCGACTCAGAGGTCCTGTACCTGGCATTGCTGGAAATGCAGAAAGGAGTAAGCTTGACGTAAAAGCAACTGGAATCTGCTCTCTAGAAGCTTCACATCTAGCGGAGTCAACACCCACAGCTCTCACTGAAGGAAGAATGTGGTGAGACATAAGCGGGAGCAAACAGCAGTGCTGAGGGGGTAGAGGTGCAGGGGAAGTCAGGGACCACAAGTGAGGGCACAGCTGCAGTTGAGACAGTTTGCAAGAGAAGAAGTTTAAATGAGCTTCAAGTGTTCAAGCCCAAGCTGGGAGGCCACCATTACGCAAATTCTTGGTGCCACCTGGTGGACATCCTCCATCACTGCAGCACAGTTCTCGGACTCCACCAAAAAGGTGCCTCCAAACCTTTCAATGTCTGTTTTGTCTCCTCTTGGAATCCCTGTATACTAACTATTTCCAAAAGCAATTCACTGGTCATGCCCATTCGCTGCTAACCAGCATTTCTAATCAGGCTAATTAAGTTCTTGTAAAAACAAGTTTAAAATTTAAAGATTCTTGGCTTTACATCATTGAAATGTACCACTTCTATCAGGTTTTCAAAAATCTGATAGAGTAACTAAAAACCTCCATAACTTTATAGAAACTTCATGGACACAGAAATTCCAACTGAGAACCATGACGTGTGACTCTTCCATCCACAACCTTCTCACTATATTTCAACAAAGGGGTAAATACTGACTTTAGAAACAGGAAAACTAAAGCCATATTACCTGTCTTTGTCTTCTCTGGTTCGGTGTGCTATTTTCTCAGAAAGTAAAATCTTTAATCTGTCTAAAATAGGGACCAGTCCCATTCAAAAATTCAGAAAAACCATTTTTTCCCTTTAAGATAAAAAAAAATCTAAAATACTTGAGAACTATTGTCTCTTTGTAGACATACCACTCAACATAGTAAATTTTTTCTCAGTTTTGGGAAAACTAGAAGACTTTCAGAAAATCTCTAGAAACAAATAGGGTATTGAAACAGCAGGGGTCAGTGAACTGGAACCCCAGAAATTTTAGAGTCCTATCTTTGCAACTAACTGCAAGTTATGTCGAAAAGTATCTTCTTGACTCATAAAATGAGTAAAAGCAATCCTCCATGCTATCTCAGAATAGTTATGAACACTTTAAAATCTGTGAGACCTAGACAAAAAACTATTTTTCTATAGTGGATGTATTCAAAAGACAGGGGTGCAATGGTATTTGTTAGCAAAAAAAAAAAAAAAAAAAAAAAATTGGTACTGCAGGAGGACAGTGGGAAAATATGGGATCAAGCAAATCATACAAGTTAAATGCAGACAACAGAGCTTTATTTTGGTTTGTTTTTTTTTTTTTTTTTTTTTTTTGAGACTAGGTCTCGCTATTTTTGCCTGTGGAATCAAAGGCTCATGTTCCCCAGAGTACCAGACTCAAGCAATTCCCAGCTTCAGCTTCCCAGGTAGCTGGGATTACAGGTGCACACCACCACACCTAGCTATTATTTTGGGACTAGGTCTCGCTAGGTGCCCCCAGTGGGACTCAAACTGCGATCCCTGGCCCTGGCCGTGGCTTCCTAGGCTGGTGCCTACAGGCATGCATGACCATGCCCGGCTGACAACAGAGTTACAGGTGAAAGCAAGTTGAAAACAAATGACACCCTAAATAAGCACCTAGGAGCCATAACATGAAGAATGTCTTAATATCAGCAAATAAGTAACAACCCTTTTCATTGAAGTTTGGGTGTAAAAATACAAAGGAGATCCTTTAAATTACCAAAAGGCACTGACCTAATGTCAGGTTCAACAAAAACTGAAAAGTGACTGGGAACGACCAGAAAAACATAAGTAATTGCCATAAAGCTGGTACTCACAAGCAACCTGAAGTTCGTTTTTTGCATATGCTGGCTGAACATTTTTCTTCTATCCTAGAGACAGAAGCGACAATTTGATGCCATGCCCACCTCCCAACACTACAGAGCTGGGTCTTCATCCTGATTCAGTGCCAGGAGAGAATGGCAACAAGCAATACCGGGCTAAGTCATGTCAGGTGAGACACGTGTTCAGCAACTGTGTCTCAAGTGAAATATTAAGTTGTATCATAAGGAAAAAGCATATACCTGTTAGAACCAGATGGATGTAAGATACTTGCTTCAATTCTCCAGGTAAGACAAATCCCATAAACAAAACTATTGGACATATGAAGAGATCAAGCCCTCCGAAAGCATATCATGCAAACGAGAAAGGGCAAACATGGTTGTGTGATAAACGGAGGACCCGAACCTGAGAGGAGAGCAGGACAAACAAAGTGAGGGTGAGGCAAAGCGGCAGGAATGCAGCCAGCCCCAGCATTATTTATAAAGTGCCTGCGGGGGCTCGTGCAGGAGTGCAAACCCCAGAGACCCAGCCCCACATCCTGGGGCTCAAACCCTGGGCCAAGGGTGCGCCAAGTCACAGAAGAGCAAGCACCGTTTCCCAGACTGCTGCTTCGATTTGGAGATTTAGGGTGTTAGTAAGAAGATACTTAGCCAGTAAAATAATTTATTTTTCAATTAAAACATGGAAATTAAAAATAAAGATTTGCCTGAGATAAAACATTACAACAAGGAATTACTCCCTCATCAGGTCAGGCAATGCCTTAAGACCCCTGGAAGCACGTTTCCCCTTTCCCCCCCATTTAGGACTTGGTCAAAGTTTGGAAAGCAATGCTATGGAAGGAAAACACAGGCTATTGAGTGCTTCTAACATTACACCACCACCACCACCAAGATGTAAAATCTGAAGCTCACTCTCTTGCCAGGTCAATAATAACATTCAGGGCAGAATCTTCAGGTATGTTTCACTTGTCTGGAATCAATCTCTTCTTGAAAGAGGCACTTCAGAGAAAGCACATGGATGACCTCAGCTATAATAAAGGGGGTGATTCTGATTAGAGCTGTCAGACGACTCACTTCTGATCACATTACTGCTACACCTCTTCCCGGAGGCTCACATTCACTTAAGTTCTATGATGCTGTGATCCTTCCCTACATATCGTAAGAGACATTTCTGCCTGGCTATCAGGAATCCTTTTCCTGGCCCATTTTCTTTTCTTATTTTTGCATGTTAGCAAGTTATCACTTGTAGCTGCTCGTGATCAACACCCTCTTTCACCTCTCGGCCTTCAGCTTCTATATATGAAGCATATAGGAATCCCTTTCCTTTTGAGAGCATCAACAAATAATCCTGTGAATGACTGGCAATTCTCATACAAGTCAGAGAGACCCAAGTGGATCTTCCCTTTGACAATTACTTGCCATGTGACTTAGACTTGACCCCTCAAAAGCTCAATTTTTTTTTTTTTTTTTTTTTTTTTGAGACTAGGTCTTGCTATTTTTGCCTGTGGAACCGCAGGCTCTCGTTGCCCGGGGTACCACAGACTCAAGCAATCCCCAGCCTCAGCTTCCCAGGTAGCTGGGATTACAGGCGCGCGCCACCACGCCCAGCTATTTTTTGGAACTAGGTCTATGGGCCTAGTTATGGGCCCCAGGCGGGACTCAAACGCGATCCCTAGCCCCTGCCGCTTCATAGGCTGAAGCTTACGGGCACGAGCCACCGTGCCTGGCAAAAGCGCAATTTTTATGTCTATAAAAAGAGATAAGAACTCCTATTTTCTAAGGACTGTTTGTGAGGTGGGTGAGATAGATCTACAAAGTTACTTTTGTGTACTATGCAGTACCCTAAGTCCTCAACCAATACTATTTCATTTGTTTCACTTCCTCCAAAGTATATACATACATGCTTCATTGCCTATATATAAAATTTAATCAATACCCTCCTTTTTATTAGCTATATTCTCCCCAGATACCGTTCAGTGTATTATTGTAAACAAGCAGAAAATACAAAATGGTTGGATCTGAAAAAAAAACAAAAACACTTCCCAGGCATTCTGAATTGCCATACATAATTACAAGACATTCCCTTGGAAACAGGAAATCACAATTCAAATATTTATTCCTGGGCAATGCAATGCTCTCTTTCTCAACATCACTAAAGATCATGTTTTGAGCTACAATTATTTTCTTAGGAATTGTTGGAAAACAGCCTATATTTTTAGCTAGGTGTTCAAGGTCCCTACATCCTGGCCCTATCTTTCATCTGGATGCTCTTACTGTTCCTTAGCATATGTATATCCTACCTTTTCCTGTCTCTTCATCTTTACTTCTCAGGTCTGTTTTATTTAACCAAATTCTCCCAACTTTATATGTATACACATGTGTGTATTTAAGAATAAAATTTCTGGCCCAACTAAATTCTTAAAATGGTAAGCCCAGAGACAATTTTCCCAAGTTAATTTACTAAAGGGTCAAATTTTGCTTTCATGCTAGTAGTTATAGTAACAATTTTTATGTTTAAATTCCAACTGAAATCAGGTTTGATTTGAAAAACAATGCCATTATCTAACAAAAGCTAGAACCATACAAAAACTGTGAAAAAATAAATACATAAATATAGCTGTTACTCTGCTATGATTCTGAGAAAGATGAAAAACCATATGCTTCTCCAGGGATCTAGATACTTATCAACATTCAACTTTACACACACATAACACACACAGTTATCTGCTGCCATTTATGACCAGGGTCTATTAATCTTCTTTTCAAAAAAACACAGAACAGTGAATAAACAAGAAAATGGCCTGCTAGCAGTGAGCCACTAATTCAATAGAATTCATATACTAGTTCTTCAGGGCTTTCTCCACCCACTATAAAAGGCTAAAAATAAATGTGGTGAACACACACGACAAGCTAAACAGCAGACAAGCACTCAAGGATCAACCTGTCATCCAAATCTCGGTTTCTAAATACCCACCCCCTTAAAAGAGAGTCAGGGATCCTTGGAGAAATGGCTGACCCCAGGATTTGGCTAAGATGAACATGGAAGAACACATTATGCCAAAAATTAGGAAGCGTTAAAAAAAATTATGAGGACATGTGAAAAGGACACAGGAGGCAGTTTAAAGTGACTCCCCCTGGTCAAATCTGGAGCATCAAAAATGAATACACAGTAAACAAATTAAAACTCACTGAATAAGATTAAGAATCTATGAGTTCACAATGATAATAAAGAAAAGCTCTTCCTTACAAAATAAAGTCCAATAAAAAAAAGGGGATAGGAATTAGAAAATTATTTGACAGCTATTGTTGTAATAACTGCTTCAAGCAAAGAATCATCAGTGGATGCTAAAACCAGTGGTGAAAGTTTGAAAAGAAAAAGATTATTTACATGGTCTCATAGCATTTTCACAGATTACTGATTAATTTCAAAGGAAAATATGGCAACTTAACAGTGAAGAAATCTGGAGGGCACTGTCTTAACCAAGTAATTCATCAATTAACATGTGTATCCCGGCCCCATACACTATGACAGAGCACACAAGACACCTTTGGGATTTTCTGTCTGAAACAAAGTTGGATCTGATTGAGGAAACAACAGATAGACCCAATTTAAAGAAGATCCTACAAAATGACTAACCTGTATTCTTCAAAAATGTCAACATCATGAAAGACAAAAAGGCTGAGGAACTGTTTCTTATTAAAGGAAATGAAAGAGACAAGACAATTAAATGCAACACATGACTCTGGACTGCATCCTAAATCAGAGTAAAAAAAACTGCATGAAAGACACTACTGATACAATTGGTAAAATATGAATATGGGCTGTATATTGCTAATTTTGTGAGTATGATAAATACACTGTGGCTATGTGAAAGAATGGACTATTTGGGGGAAAGGGATAAGCTATCTGCAACTAACTCATGATTCAGAAAACAATAGCAATGATAGCAGCACATATAAAAGAGGGGCATAATGGCATAATGTTGCTCAATATAAACTAGTGCATCTAGGTGAAAGAGAAAGGGGATTTCGGGTCAGGCATGGTGGTGCATGGCTGTAGGTGGCAGCCTAGGAAGCCACGGCCAGGGTCAGGGATCACGGTTCAAGTCCCACTGGGGGCACGTAGCGAGACCTAGTCCCAAAAAAATAGCTGGGCATGGTGGTGCACTCCTGTAATACCAGCTACCTGGGAAGCTGAGGCTGGGGATTGCTTGAGTCTGTGGTACCCTGGGCAACATGAGCCTGCAGTTCCACAGGCAAAAATAGCGAGATTTCTTACATTGCTTTTGAAACAGTTCTATAAATATGAGATTATTTCAAAATAAAATGTCAAGGAAAAAAATCAACTTGCTTTGTTTAGAATATACAGAAAGTAATGGGTAACAATTAAAGCGGGTTTCCATTTCACATGGCAACTTGAGACCAGGTTTTTGCTCCTCTTTCCCAACTTTGTAAATAATTTCCCTTCTTGTAAATCAATGACTGGTTAAATGACAGGAAGAAGGTATAAGATAGAACATATTCAAAGCTGGGCACGGCAGCATGTGCCTCTAAGTGCAAGCCTATGGAGCATAACTAGGTCTGGGGATCGCAGTTTGAGACCCACTCGGGGCAACATACTGAGACCTACTCCCAAAAAAAATAGCTGGGCGTGGTGGCATGCACCTGTAGTCCCAGCTACCTGGGAAGCTGTGGCTGGAGATTGCTTGAGTCTGTGGTACCCTAGGCAACATGAGCCTGGGGTTCCACAGGCAAAAATAGCGAGACCTAGTCTCAAAAAAAAAGATAAACCATATTCAGAGTGCTGAGAATGACTGTTTATCTCATGACTGCTTGTCTCCTCCAGTGTGTTCACTCCAAGTAAAATACATGCTTCTTACTGTTGCAACAGAAAAACCCAGCACATAAGCGGGAGCTTAATGTTTGTTGAATAAAAGGTAGGAAAAGAGAGAATGAAGGGAGAAAAGGGAAGGAGGGAAGAGAGGAAACAAGTAGCCCAAATATGAACAGAAGTGAGAGGATGCCAAGAATGATGCCTTAAAGAAAAATCCAGATTTCCTTTTTTAAAAAAACAGTATGATATGGTTAAGTAAGCTGAATTAGAAAGACAAAAAAGCACATTATTAAAAATGTTTTAAATAGCTTACATTACACTGTTCCTTTCTTTCCACTCTCAGTTTTGTGCCATTTATGGTAGCACTGCTCTCTCTAGTGGCACAGACTTAATGACACAGGATTATATTTACTTCTATGCAGGTTCAAAGATACTACTTACACATTTATAATAATTTATATAAATGCTGGTTTTATATTTTCAATAGGCCCAGGATTATTAAATCAGATCAGCAAAGGCCAGGCAAGAAACACAAATGGATGAAATGGGCTTAGAGAAGGCCACGGTGAACTGAAGGAGAAAGCTGCAGCCCTCACCTACGGAGCCGTGCCTATGAGAATACAGGCAAAGTGTGACAAAGTCATCTGATTCTTTTAAGAGAAGCTAAAACATGGGTTTATGTGAAATCTTCTAACTGTTAAACATTATCTACTAATTCAAAAACAACATATTGTATGAACCAAACCTCTATGGGCTCTAGTCCCATAGAGGCCTCAGCTTATAACTTCTGCTACAGATAGGTCAACCTACATTACCACTAGTAAACTTTATGAATAAATGCTATTAGCCTTGATAATACATATAGGCTTAAGTATACTATATAAAGTATATGATGTAAAATTTACCAATAAGAGAACTAAAATTAATGTGACTGATAAAGACTGAAGCAGTGTTATATAGCAAAATAAACTGTACATATTTCAAAGAAAGAAACTTCAAGTCTGTTAAAAATTGACAAATTAAAATAAACAGCTTCATACCTACTATACTGATATATAAATCTAACTACAAGAAGAACTAAGAGCCGGGCATGGTGGCACACACCTGTAATCCCAGTTACCTGGGAGGCTGAGGCTGGGGATCACTTGAGTCCCTGGGTTCAAGACAACCTTGGGCAACATAGCGAGACCTAATCTCTTTAAAAAAAAAAAAAAAAAGAAGATCTAAGAACTAGAAAAGTGGAGTTGGGACTTGTAGTGTAAACACCTATGGTGTTTCACCCTCCCCCATGCTTCTACATGCCTGGTCCAGTGGGTGTGCACATGTGTGAGTGGGCACACCTGGGCCTAGGGAGAAGAGGCTAAAAGGGCAGCATAACCCTGAGGGAGAGGAGAGCACAGAGAGGGAAAATGCAAAAGAGAGTCCAGAGAAATAGCATGAAGATTCCTGGGAGGCTAGGGGCTCACCTACCTCTCCATCTGGCATGCTCGCGGACGAAAGCGTTAAAGTTGTGAAATTCACCAAGGGCTGAGACTCTCACTGTAGGGCTGCTAGAACCAATAGAGAACCGACCCAGATTTGGGATACCTGCACTATAACTGGCATCACAAACAGAATGGTTATCCTACTGGACCTCGTGTCTGCTTGTACTGCTTGAGTGTCATTGTGATGTCAGATACTTTAATGGTTTAAGATTTAACACTTTCATTGCTATGCACATACAATTCTATTAATAAAATTTTAAAGTTTAAATTCAAGGATCATTAAAAGATGATTTTGACAATTGCAGGCTTCAATGCCATGAGCTGGGGTGAGAGAAATGGGAATAGGTTGAGAAATGCACTGTAAGATGAAAAGAACACTTTTATCTATCATACCCCTCTGGCACAAGAGAGGATGGTCGATAGCAGGTCTCCTCACCTGTGACACAGTTTCCTAACCTCTTTGGAATATCTCAGGAGACTTATGACCAATAGATAATGATGACTCCCCCCATAGGTAGATTCCTTTGTTATTACCTGTACCCCTGCTGTTTGTCACGTATGCTTTGGAATCGAGTTTCACCTTCCTTGTTAGATTATTGTGATTATTTCCTTGCCAAGCTATTATAAGGATGTTCATAACTGCATTAAATCAGACCAATTCAAAACACGTTCTGTGGTCCCTGGTCTGTGAGTTGACTGTTCTCTGATCATTATCAATCTCTTCCATCCTATTCTTCTTCCTTCCCACATGGGACTCTCAACAGTAGGGGAAAAGGCATCAAAATTAAAGTATGTTTAACATACAGTATTTAATTTTATAAGTTCTGATTTAATATATAATATATAATTCATGAAAAATAGATTCAAAAGGTTTAAAATTAACAGGAAGATACCAGCTTTGTGGATGAGAAAGGGGGAGAAAAACTTAGAAATCACAAGTACATGGATGCATGCATCAAAGACCACATTAAACACTTGATCTTTATTCTTCACAGTCCACATAAGCAAATCTATGATTTTTAAAGTCACAGGCTCAGCATAGAAACAGAAAGATTGATGCCTGGAGCAGCATTTAGTAATATCTACATGAATCAAAGAACTGTTTTTTTAAAGGCAGCCAGGCCACATAAGTTTGTCAGCATAGTCACTCAACAAATGCCATTTAATGAAAAAGAAGCTTCTCTTAAATCCAGAATCATTTGGGCTTCTTTAGCAGACTGTTCATTCAGAAGACTTTCCTAACTAGTAGGATTGTGACTAGACAGTCATTATTTTGCTCAAGACTTTAGAGAACACACAAAGATATATAATAAGTTGCTGGCTCGTAAGAAATAAAGTAAAAAATGAAATCAAGAAAAATAAAACTAACCAAGAGTAATCTAAAGGGAATCAGTAATGATGTATCATTAACGTGTGATTCAGCAGCCCCGTGTACCTGAAGTCCATAAAAATCCACAAAGCAGTTCTCCTGCCCACCTGTGATCATGCAATGCCTCTCTTTTTCTTCCTTACTTTCCAAATAAGCCTGACCTTTAAAATGTTAAAAAAAAAAAAAAAAAAAAATCAGGAGAGAAATGATCACAAACTAAAGAAAATCTCCCAAGTCCATATGACAGACAGTGTAATGTAATGGGCTAGACCACAGTCCACAGAGCATACTGACATAGCACACTAGCAAGCCAAGGAAACTAAGGCACAAGTACTACGTTTGCCAGGCATCAGGCTGACTAAGTAGGGACCAAATTTATTATGTTTATGTTGGCAGCCCAAGCCAAGGTATGAGGCAAGGTACCAGAGAAGAATCACAGAGAGATTACTCAGTGAAGACTGAGGGCCCATTGGAAGTAATGAACCAAGCAAAAGGCAAATTTATTAACAAAAGAAAGGGGTATTTATAGAGACACAGAGCAAGGGTCTGGTGAATTTCAAAGAAGACAAACACAAACAAGAGGCAATTATCATTCTAAAGCCTAAGAGTAATTGAGGAATGGGGAGTACAGGCAGGTAGATGGTCACTATCTCTGATTTAGGGAAGCCAGGGGCACCATTGCAATATCAGAAGGTCAAGGTAATAATTCAGCCCCTCAGTTTGCTGGAGGCAAATTAACGAGAGAGGTTTTCCTCATCTTGTTGCAATGATTTCTCTGGTTTGCACAGGATGCTTATTCAAAAAAGGGAGGCTGCTATCTTGCTCATCTTCTCTACTATTCACTAATGTGCCTGCTCTGGCTAGAAGTCTCTGCTCCAGTTGGGCTGCAGGCCATTCCAACCCCGTAGAGAAGGGAGGCACTAGAACAGTGCAACCAGGAACAGTGCAAATCAGCCACCCTCTGGGCAGAATCCCCAGTCTTCCCTATAGCTACCTGCCCTTCAAGTATGCACCTCTATAAACAGGTGACACGGAACTCCCCAACAACATTGAACGACTAAAGTTCTCACATCACTAATTATATTCTCATATATTTAATCTCTCCTTCACACTATAAAGATCTCAAGTTTCTTGCAAGTAAAAAACAAAAAATCTTTTTATAAAATTCAAAGTTCTATAAGAAAAGCTTTTCATCCCATTTATTCAATTCACTGCAATCTGGGAGTTTTTCTGAACAGTACCCTCTTTCTCATCCCAAAAACTATTCATTCATAGCTACTTTTTCCTATATTTGTCTATTTGTCTTCAATCCGACCAGGAGAGATCAGTCTCCTGTGTTCTCCTATGGATTACTGCAGCAATCCCCCAATTCATCTTCTTGCCTCTACATTCCTTCAAATACCTCTTCTCATCCTTCTCTCCTCACAGTGGCAACAAAGGACTCTTTATTGTACTTAAAGCTTAAAACAAATCCATGACTTCTCAGTATCTAAAAATTATAACCCGCCGGGCACAGTGGCGCATGCCTTTAATCGCAGCCTATGGAGCAGGCCGAGGCTAGGAATCGCTTAAGTCCGCGGGTTTGAGACCCACCCAGGGCAACATAGGGAGACCTAATCTCAAAAAGTAGCTAGGTGTGGTGGCACATGCCTATAATCCTAGCTATCTGGGAAGCTGAGGCTGGGGATCGTTTGATTCCATGGTACCCTGGGCAATGTGAGCCTGTGGTTCCACGGGCAACAAAGAGAGACCTAGTCTCAAAAAAATAAAATAAAAAATAAAAATTATAATCCAAGTCTTAGTCATGGGACACAAAATCCTCTATTATCTGGCCCATTCTACTTACTGTGGTAGAAATCCTCTTCCCCCTTGAGTCACCATACTCTTTGAGCCATGTGCCCCAGTCTTTATGAACAATACCTAGATTCCAGAACTATGCTGTTAAAAATGAATGTCCTGTGCTCATACTGCATCACCTTCTGGAGTCCCCACGCCTCGCTCCTACTCCTTCACTCTCACTCATCTGTCAACATCAGGTCCCAAAATGTCTGCCTCCATTAAGTCTTTTCAACCCAAATGAATGGTTGGTCACTCTGCATGACACCCCTTCATCACTTAATTTGTTTTTACTACAGCATATCACATATTAACGTAATTAACTGACACCATAAAGTCAAGTCGATGGCTGCCGTTTAATCCATTATTGTATCCTTTGCTTATTATCACTCCAACAGGTGTTCAATAAGTAATGTTGAATAAATGAAATTAAAGTAGAATACGAAATAAAATAATAACCTTATACAAATTACAAATCTCTGGATGCTAAAACATGGCCCTACCTGGTAACTAACTGTTTTCTTTCCATCACTGCCAGTCTGAGGTAAGGTCAACGGTCCAGATACTACCCAAACATCTTCAAATCTTTCTGTCAGTTCTCGACAATACATTTCTATCCTGAAAAACAAAGCAAATATAATGTATGCTATTCAGATAGAAATGTAGAAAAGAAGCAAGCCACATTAAGTCCCTAGGAAGATACCAAAAACAGAATTTGAAAAACTGATATAAACAAAATGACAAAAACATTATACACATATAAGCAATAATTTCCCATTTATTTATTGTACAAGAAAACTTTAAAACCATATATATACATTAATATAACTATCAACACTTTCCTCTCTGTGCATTCTATGTACATTTTAGAACTGCAATTTTTTGTTCTCTCTTATTTTTCTATGCCACAATTCTCAAGGAAAACTTTTTCAAGAATGTAAATTTAACAAGTTGATATACCCTGGCATCTCTCTTGCCTACATCTATGCAGGCACCTCTTTTTCCCTCTCCTTTTCCTAAAAAAACCTGATCTTTCGAAATGCAAAAAAAGAAAAAGAACCCAAGTGGATTTGCTTTATCTATTTAACCATTCCTATTGTGGGAAAATTGGGTTTGTCCTAACATTTCTTATGAGATACTACATAATTCCTTAGGAATTAAGGATTATGTAACTGAACAAACATCATAATCACAGTTGATTATATGTAAAACTAGTATCTTTAATGACTGTGTCAATTTACTCTATAAAATCCAAAATATGACACTGCAATTTCATAGCAATCTTTACAACACTGGAATTAATCATTTAAAAGCTGTTTTCAGGCCGGACACGGTGGCTCATACCTCTAAGCTTCAGCCTATGAAGCGGCCAGGGCTAGGGATCGCGGTTTGAGTCCCGCCTGGGGCCCGTAGCGAGACTTAGTTCCAAAAAAATAGTTGGGCATGGTGGCGCAAGCCTGTAATCCCAGCTACCTGGGAAGCTGAGGCTGGGGATTGCTTGAGTCTGTGGTACCCCGGGCAACGAGAGCCTGCGGTTCCACAGGCAAAAATAGCAAGACCTAGTCTCAAAAAAAACCAAACAAACTGCTTTCAAAAATAAATAAATAAAAATAAATAAAAACTGTTTTCACTAATTTACTAAATTTAAAATAGCAAGTAGCTTTAACATACTTTCTCATACAGCAGTTGAAAGATTTATGAGCCGCTCTCCTGCCTGCCTGTGACTATGCAGGTGTTTCTTTTCACAAACCGTTTCCCTTTGTAAAGTAGCAATAGCAGCTCTCCTACCACCTGTAACTATACAGGTGCCTCTTTTTCTTTTACCTTTTTCTTTTAAAATGTTAAAAAAAAACACAATAAATAAATAATAAAAATTTATGAGGTAAAACAACGCATGTCATCATTTTTTAGTTTCTTTAACAGATGAAATCAACATTATTACATCTTATAGGATACATGCTCTTATAGGATATATGCCCAATTATAAGGTAAAGGTTTTCCTCCCCCAAATGTCTCTCAGGAAAGGAAAATGCTAAACACTTCTACAGGATTCAATCAGCTAAAGTATAAAAAGGAAATACTATACAACAAATATCCTAGATCTTTAACAAATTATTTGCAAAGGAAATTAAAAAGAAAGAGGGAAAGGAAATCTATGGATTAAGAGGAACTGAAGGAAGCTCTAAAAACCAAATCTACATATGGACTTTGTTTGAATCCTGATTCAAACCAGTCAAGCAAAAAAAAAAAATCTGGGAAATTTGAATATTGATTGAAAAATTAGTAATAAAGAATGAGTCATGCAACATGGGTGGAACTAGAAAAACTCATATTAGCAGAAATAAGTCAAAAAGAAAAAGAGAAGTACAGGATGGTCTCACTTATATGATGGATATAGGGAAAAACAAACAAACGAATAAGAAAGAATGAAAACAACCAATGGGACTGAACAATGGAGTGAGAGAGGAGGGGGAAGAAGGCCGGGAGGTAAAGAGCACAGAAGATCAGGATAGTTAACAAATGTTAGTGAAGTGGGAAAGCCCTGGGGTACACAATAATGGAATAATGTAATATAAATATAAATATACATATATATGCAAATTTTAAAAACTTAAATTAAATTTAAAAAAAAAAGAAAAAAAAAAAGGACAGGACTATTAGGGAATGAAGAAAGAAAAAGAGAGCCATCTGCATAGTGCCAGGCGGGCAGGAGAGCTGCTTTCTCCCCAGTGTAGAAACTGTACTGATTCCCTTTTTTTCTCAATTTATTTATTTATATGTGTGTGTGTGTGTGTGTGTGTGTGTGTGTGTGTGTGTGTGTTTCACATCTTTGTATTCCCTGGGTACCACCCACCACCTTCCTTCCCTGACAACTCCCTCCCATCCCCACTCCTTCTCACCCCCCAACATACTGATCCCTTTTAAGGAATTTTTATGTACAAGTCTGTGGCCTAAATTGTCAACCGGAATAAATTTTATAATAATAAAAAAAAAAAGAATGAGTCACGTATTTTAGGAGCAATAATGGTGCTGTGGTTATATTACTAAAAACTTCCTAATCTTCAAAAAAGTATATATATATGTATAAAATATGACATCTGCGATCCGATGTTGGCCACCAGATGCAAGATAGGAGAAATGAATTTAGAGAAGAGATTTACCCAGCCACAGCCGGGGGCCAAATGGAGCTATGAGCCATGAGGCAACTTTATTAACAAAAGGAAGGGGTATTTATAGGGACACAGGGTGAGGGTCTGTTGAATTTTAAAGAAGACAAACACAAACCTAAAAGACAATTAGCATTTTAAAGCCTAAGAATAAGTGAGAAATGGGCAGTGTAGGCAGGTAGTCACTATTTCTGATTTAGGGAAGCCAGCAGAGTCACTGCAGTATCATAAGGTCATTGAAGTAAATCAGTCCCTAGTTTTCTGGGAACTGGTTAACAAGAGAGGTTTTCCTTATCTCTTTCAACAACCCAGTTTGAATACTGAGTAGGGGAAAACATATTGTAGATGAAACATATTGGTCATGACTACATTTGTTGAAGACTTTTAGTGTGGGGTGCTGTCATTATTTTAAATCACAAGTACTACTTAAGGGAAAACACAATAGCCTGAAATGACCTTACTCAGTTCTAGTTTTAAATGTTTAAAGAGATCCCTTAACATAACTGGCTAAAAGTGTCATAAAAATCCAAGAGGCTCAGAGATTTTATAGTTAGGTTTGACCAAAAGTTAATTAATATTTTAATGTTTGTTTACTTACCCCAAAATTTTTTAAAAAGTTCAGAAATTCTTAAAATACAACAGAAAAGATTTTACTGCCTTAGTTATTAACAGGAATAACATCTGGCTAGTTTTTTCTAGAACTTGAGCTATTACAAGGCACAAATATAAACAAAGTGGCTGGCTATGAATTAAAGCCTATACTCCTACAGAAAACTATACTGAAGTACAGCATAGAAAACATGTCCATGTCTGAAGTGCTTACCTCCAATACGATCAGTTTTTGAAAAACAAGGAAAGCTTATAGGCACACTAGTATATATCTATCATATCATTCATCTTCCATAGAACCACAGTTTAAAAACTCTCACCCTCACCTGTTCCAATATCCAGCATTATTATCAAAATTCTGAGGCACAATATTGGAAAGATAAAAGGTTTCAGCCATGGCTTTCTGTGAAAAGAAATAAAAATAGTAACTTGTACTGAAATGCCTTTCCCTTTGATAAATGCTATAAAGCAGACATAAATAACCACAAATACAAGTCTCTATGTCATTGCATTTCCATTATCTGCTAAATACCAATAACACCAACTACTTTCTTTTCAGGATGTGGCTCTCAACCTTGGATGTTCATTGGAATAAACCAGGAAGTTCTAAAAACACTAACGGCTGGGTCCCACCTCCTGAAGTGTATAATTTAAACAAGCTGGGTCACACGTCTAGCCATCAGGGTTTTTGAAAACTCCCAGGAGTTTATAAGGGGTACCCACAGTTGAGAAGCACTATCTTAATGATGGCAATCACAAACAGTTTATGCAGTAAATGTCAATGTCATAGACATTTTATGTGATTTTTGACAGAGAAATTATTCTAGACTAAGGTACTGAGAGATAACTATTAAATATGATTCATGAATTATACTAAACCAAAACAAATACAGGACTTTATTGGCACAACTCAGCAAATTTGAATTAATTGTATATTGGATGTTACTGTGTATTAGATGTATATTGTACACACAAAAATACATTTGTACTTCTTAGTATGATACAATTGTTTGAGATATATATATATATATATATATATATATACATATATAGATCATTCTTTGATGTTATAATCTCCTAAGTAATCTATTTAGGAATGTCTACAATTTTATTTTAAATAAACAAATATTTACATGTATGCTTTTATATATGTGCACAAACACACACAAATGCATATGTGTGCACATATTTCTATAAATACATACATATGCATGTGTATGCAAATATATCAAAATGTGTTTGCTACACCATCTTTTCAATTTTCTACAGGTCTGAAATTCTCAAAATAAAAATGAGTTGCTTTAGCCCCAAATGGTTTTTAGCTCCCTTCAAGGATAGCATTTAGTTTTCCTCAACCAGTTTAAAAATGTTCCAACATGTGAGCAAAATAAGGAATTAAATATGAAAGCATATGAAACTTCTCAAATATTAAGGTCTGTTTCATAGTATTTTAATCTCCATACCTAAGTTTGGAGATTTGGAGTTTTAATCTCCAAACCACAGTATCACCCCCATAATCCCATCCTCCCCCCCAAAAAAATATGCCTACAGATGAAAATTTGTTATTTCCTGCTGGAGCCATGTGTCCTCGTGACCACCCACTTCCAATATAGTCCTCGTTGATGGCACTGAAGATTGGAGGGATGCTGGGATCTGGCTTGAATTTACAATGTTTTCTGTCTGCATTACCTGAAAATAAACCACATATACACAAACACATAAAATGGGTAAGTCATCAATGGCCAAATATCCCTCAAGATTCTCTAAACCAGGCACACTGGTTGCAGTTGACTGGTATCTCTGAGCAGCTAGCACTTTGTGATTGCATACATGTCTCACGTTCCTAGCATAGTTCAGATACTTCAACTGAATATAGTCTAGGAAAGAATGCTTTTCATAGAGTGTAGTTATTTTATATACTTTTGCCTCTAGCCTTTCAAGTTAAAGGAAAAAAATCTCTTGGATAGTTAAGTAAAAAAATAACCAAATAGCTGAGCTATATAAAAACCTTATTTACTAAATTCTTCTTTAAAAAGACCTCTATGTATTGCATTTACATGCACTAAAAAAAAAAAAAAGGATAAGGATATATAAAAAATGGATATACATATATAGACATAAAAAATAAAAAACAATCTGTTCTGAGCGGGCAGAGTCTGGACTGGAGGAGGGGAAGGAATCTGGTATCTTACTGGCTGCCTCTTAAGCCATGACAAAACATTTAGGTTATGAACTTAATCCAGCAATTCCTAAAATAAAATATCTGAGCACCACACAAAAGAAATCTCAATTTTTACTTATACTCTGGTACTTCCAGAATAGTTTGTCACAGACATCAGCAAATCCTAACATTATGTCTCCCACTGTCATTAGGACAGCACTTGCTAAATTACAAAACTAATGAAAACAAATGGAGTGCACTCAGACTGATACTCAAGTATAAAATGGAGAGCAATGATATTACTGATTTTAGCGATTTCACTCAGGCAAGAAAACTGCAAAATTATCAGATCCCAAAGCTCAGAATAAAAGTATTTAACATCTAGCATTTTAAAATCACTTCATAAAGAAAAAAATAACTGGACTGGGAGTGGTGGCGCATGCCTATAATCCAAGCACTGGAAGGCAAGAGGACAGGAAACGCTTGAGTTCACAGGTTCCAGACTACCCCAGGCAACATAGTTGCCCAGAACTACCTGGTTCTCGAAAAAGCAGCCGGGCGTGGTGGTGGGAGCCTGTAATCCCAGCTACCTGAGAGGCTGAGGTTGGGGATCACTTGAATCCACGGGATTGGGGTTACCTTGGGCAAAATAGCGACCCAGTCTCAAAAACTAAAATAAAATAAAATAACTAGTAATACAGAAGTATTGTTAAATGTTTCTTTAACTCTTATCATCACTGGAATTACTTCCTTGTATACCTGGTTATTTTGGTACTCACTGCCTTGAAAAATCATTAGTGGGAATTTCCAAAGGCCTAGGATGAAGATGCCTTTCTTGAGAAAGGATACAAATTTACTTCTATCAGGTATCTAGAGGAATTATCAGTGGAGGGCCTTATTAAACTAAGGCTAAAAGTTCCTTGATCTAGATAGGCTACATACATAGCTTTGGGGTACAAGTTTGTATGAGAGTCTGTGGCATCAAAACCTCTGGAACAAGATTTTGTTTTCCTTTTTATTTATTCTGTGCCATTGCCAATGACAAGTTTCTCTAAACAAATCATAACTATGACTATGCTGAATAGGCAAGGTAGCTCTGGTTCACACCCTTTCCTCAGAAATATCCCCCACTGGGGTTCCAGGTTAATGTGGGAAGGTTTACCTGAATCTTTCCTTCAGTCCCCCTTAGCCAATGAGGCTGCAGGACTAAAGGTAATGTGGTGGTGTGTCAGGACTGCCTCCATCTCTGTATTCTGGCTCACCCAAAAAACGACCTATCAATTCTCCACTATCAAGCTGGCTCAATTTTTTAGTGCTTTTTTCAATAACTTCTTATAGAATGCTAATAATATGTCTTGTTGTTAGAATTATCCTGAAAAATTTAGTCCATCATTACTAAAAACAGATGAATCCTTACACTAAAATCAAGTAATCATAAAGGCTTAACACAGTGCCAGACACATGGTAGTCACTTAAAAAACATTTATGAAAGTAATGGATAAGCCGGTGCTTGTTGCAGCATTTGTGACAGAGCCTCCAATTCCTGTCTAGAAATGGAATCTTTATTTCTTTTTTTTTTTTTTTAAGAGACTGGGTCTCACTATGTTGCCCAGGGAGTCTCGAACCTGTGGACTCAAGTGATTCCCAGCCTCAACCTCCCACGTAACTGGGATTACAGGTGCATGCCACCATGCCTGGCCTAGAAATGGAACCTTTCAGTTCGAGATTAGTCTGGGAATTATCTGAGGCTCCCTAACTGCCATGCTGGGTCCGTTTATCTAGTGAGCCACACAAACTTTATCATTTTCTACATTGAACTCTTTAATGAAAAGAGTCTGATATTATGAATAGCCTTCCTAGTTCTAAATTTTGGGAAAATCTTTCACAAATGCCTTCACTTCCAGTCACCTACCTGTTATCTTGCTTCTGGATATATGTTCCAGAACCCATCTAGGCACCCGTTTTGACTGATCGTAAGACAAAGCATGATTAGTGTAACACCTAGTCTCTGTTCCACTTAAAGGGAAACCAAATTGCTCCAAGACAGCCTTTTCTGCAGAACCTGAAAATGAAAAGGGGGACAGAAACAATAATTAGTGACTGTTAGTTGGAACAAAAATTGTAAGGGAGCAGGATGATTTACAGGCTCAAAAATTTCATCAACTCAGAGATCTCATTTTTTAAATTACTTAGAAGGCAAAGAGGCAGTAGGCAAAATATTGGGTTTTGCCTATGATCAGCTGTATAGTTATAGTAAAACAAACTATTTCATTAACTTTTAACTATTTCATTAACTATTAGTTATTTCATTAACTTCATTAAAGCTATTTCATTAACTTTTAACTGAGGACTTGATCTTACTGGTCGTTCACATCAGAGTCAGTAATCTCTGCCCCCACAAAGTAGTACTACATAAACAGAAAGCAGCAATCAAAGGGAACACTTCCTTACTGGTCACTGCTAAGACTGAATGGGCAAAGAGCCTACCTACTCATTATGTTTTAAGAGTTCATAAGGGGATAAAAGCAGTTATCTTTCCTTGACTTCGTCAATATCCTGGTACTGAGGAAGAGATGTGTGCAGAAGCAAGACTATATAGTAAAACTGACACTGTTTCTCCGAGCAGGAGAAACCAAGCACTTAATAAGGAATGGATTCCAATATCATCCTCTGGATGCTTTCCCCAGTCTTCAACCCATCAGAGTAGTTGTCCTGCTAAATACTAAGTTACAGAAGGAGCAGGTTAAATTAACCTGTGTAAGTATAAGAAAGAGCACGAGCTCATTTTCTCTGTCAATAAAAGGTATCCCTTGCCACTAGAGTATTTACATAGCTTGAAGAAGGGCGCTAGCAGGTGTGCTAGCGGTGACAAATGAAACAAATGTACTAATCTGCTAAAACTGTATGTTAATTCATTGATTCATTCACACTTACTGAATACCAATTAAGTACCAGGCACAGCGTTGTGTACATGGTGAACAAAACAGAGTCCAGGCTCCTATGGGGGAAACAATCTAGAAGACACTGACAAGACACACATAGTATGGTAAAAACTTGGGGGATACAGATCCCTGCGGGAATAAGGCACGAGAAGGGACAGGCGAAGACAGGATATGGGGGGGGGGGGGGCGAGCTGGGAAATTGGAAAGGCTGAATGAAGACTAGGTCTGGGCGGGAAAAGTGGCGTAACCAGCCGAAGATTCACCGCCTAGGTAGGAATCGGGGCCAGGAACCTGGGCCAGGGAAGGGAGAGCAGCAGATGCACACTTACCGTCCGGCTCCCTCACCGCCAACGCTGCCTCGGCGCTTTGACTGCGGAGGAACTGCAAGGCCGTGAGCCCGGCTCCTGCGGCGCCCACTACAGCTCCGGTCAAGAAGCCGCTTAAAAAGCGCCGGGAGCCTCTAAGGCGGGAAGCAAAACTTTTGGCAGCCATCTTAACCCGACACCTGGCTGCTGCCTTGACGCATGCGTATCCCTGGTCGGCCGCCTGGAAAGCCAGCGCCATGGCGGGACCATGACACGCATGCGCAACCTGGAGTCGCCTGCAGTTTGGAAGCTCTGGGCGCTACGCAGACTGGAGTGCGGGCACGGGTCCTCCGCGCTAACGGCCTCGGGCGCCCCCTGGTGCCAAACTTGGAGTCCCAGAAGCTCTCCACCTCCCGCCTTAGTCGGCTTTACCGGGTGATGGGTGGGCGCATGACCTCTTGGGGGCGCGGCAGGTTCAGTAGTGTGCTTTACAGTTCCAAAAAAGTGCCTTTAGTCTCACTTAATAGGTGAGTAATAAATCATCTAAGGCCCTCAGCTGAGATTCCAAAACCTGTGCCATAATGAATGTCCTCACAACACCGGGTTTTTTAGTCACATAGAACAAGTTTTCCCTCATATCTTGGATCATTACCAGAACCCCAAAATAAACTACTAAATCATACCCAGTCAAGATGTCCTACTTTCTGATAGCAGAGGAAATCTCTAAACAGAATTTAGCTTCTAAAAATAACTTCCTCTCCTGTAGGGGATTTTTGAGAAGCAAGTACTCCGTGGCTGCTTAGGAGCCTGAATGGGAGTCCCACCAACCACTTTCCATCTTGGGTACACACCTTCACCTTCGAGACTTCCATTTCGTTTCTTTAAAATGGGAATACTGGTACTTAGACCATAGAATTCTTGTGAGATTAAAGCAGATGGTCCGTCTATATAGCATTTAGAGAAGAACCTGGACCATGTTAAGTGCTCTGTAAATATTAGCAAATTTTGACTTATCATGAAATAATATAAAAGCTGGATTGCTGAATGCTTAACAGGACGTTTTATGCACTCCTGCTCACGAATAAATGGGTCACTTTCATTTGGCATAACAATCCCCAGCAGTCCCCTTAGACTATTCACTAAGCAGGAGGCCAGTTTCACCAACCAACGCAAGTACAGGCATTGTGACAGCCTCTTGGCTCATTGCCACTTCTGCAGGAATATTGCGCAGAAAGTTACTTTTAAGTCTGCTTAGAGTCGCTGGCCCTAAATGAGTGAGCTAGGTCAACCAGTCTTACCAGAGATTTGCTACCCTCTCTCCAGGTAGCAAAACTGTGAAATGAAACAGGCACTGTCTACAACCTTATTTCCTGCATAGACAGGCATAGATGCAGCTAGTCTCTGAGTAATAGAGGAAGAAATGCTGAGAAATAAGAGGAGGTCTGCCGGACAACTATGGTAGTGCATACCAGTAAACGGCAGCCTAGGAAGCCACGGCCGGCGCTAGGGATAGCAGTTCGAGTCCTGCCAGGGGCATGTAGGAGACCTAGTTCCAAAAAATATATAGCTGGGCGAGGTGGTGCACGTCTGTAATCCCAGCTACCTGGGAAGCTGAGGCCAGAGATTGCTTGAGTCTGTGGTTCCACAGGCAAAAATCGGGAGACCTAGTCTCAAAAAAAAAAAAAAAAAAAAAATGGAGGCCTGCAACACTGTGACCCCAGCCTGCCTTTCCCAGATGGCCACTTCCCCCAGAATCCTTCTAGTAAAGACATTTCATTTAATGGTTTCTGTTGCTTACAGGCAGGAGTCCTGAAAAGTACCAGATATTGGTATCCCTGGGTTTCAAAATTAATTCTGCAGCATCCACTGTAACTAATTAATACATTCACTTAGTATCTCATGGCCCTCCTGGGTGCTAGGCACTGTATTAAACGTTAGAAATAGAGGTTGGACCAGATTACATTCCCACCAGCAGTGTATGGGGGGGCCCTCAAATTAATGAAAATGGAACTACCATATGACCCAGCAATTGCTCTCTTGGGAATTTATCCAAAGGAGACCTCATTGTGGGTACAAAGGGACACCTGTGCTCAGATGTTTACACAGCACTATCTATAACTGCAAAAACACGGAAGCAACTGAAATGCCCGAAAACAGATGCCTGGATGAAAAAGATGTGTGGTATATATACATGATGGAATATTACTCATCAATTAAAAATGAAATTGGATAATTTTATGATAACACGGATGGACTTAGAATTCATATTAACAGAAACAAGCCAAAAAGAAAAAAACAAAAACCAAATGGTTTCACTACTATATGGGACATGGGAAAGATAAACAAAAAAATCCATGAAGAAAAGTCAAAACAAGTCAACAACCAAATTGAAGAACACAACTTGAGGGGGGGGGGAGACAGGGGGGGAATGGTCAGGAAAGGGGGATGAAACCCAGAGATCACAGAGATGTGAAATTTATATATAAATTATTAAAAAAAAAAAAAGACAGGTGACATCCCCACCCAGATCCTGAACGTGTAGAGAATTGGAAGGACTGCCTGACTCACCCAGGGTACCCCCATGGTCCACAGGAGTGCCTGAGACCCAAAGGAAGGGATAGAGAGGTGCATAGTCCGAGTCCTCTTCTACTTACTGTTAGCTCGCGTTTATAAATCACTCTGTCCAGTTCCTTTCCATGTAAATAATTCCTTTGCTAAAGAGTTTGACTTGACCCCTGTAATTCAACCTTCCAACTTTTCTAGCTCAAAGTCATTCAGAAATGTTAGCCTGGAGAGTATAGCTGGAGGTAGAGCATTTAACTGCATGTGTTTGCCTTCTGCCTTCCTCTAAGTTCTACATTAGCATTCACTAATCAAAGGTAAACTCCTAACACTGAAAGAGCAAAGGGGGCCCCAAACTGGACATCTGGTCACTAAATAGCCCTTTCATCAAAAATTGCTTCTTAACAGATCTCAGCAGATTGTTTAATCTTCATAATATAAGGTGAGTAAAGGAATTTATCCCCCACAGGATTCAAATCTAGTTTCTCCACTTAGAGGTGATTCCTAGAGCTGTTTTGTTATGAAGTGTAGGCTATCATTATTCTGTTGGCAGGGAATCATGTTCTCATTGAGCGATATGTGAGGAACTCCAAAATGTAAGATCTAGGGTGGTACACCACAATGTTATTTTTTAATAGTGCAGCAAGTGACCCTGGTACTCAGCCATCTTTTGGAATGGCAAGACTTGTATTCTGCTGCAGTCCCAATATAAATGCCTTGATCTCTCTGCTCCAGTTTGCAAAAATACTGCTCAGAGTTGTTTGCAAAGTATATAGGACTGGTGGGTGGGGGTATGTTCAGAGAACCTGGGAGATATGGAAATTATACCCTGCCTTGCAGGAACTGGCCCAAAGTTCTAGACAATTCATTTAGGAGAAGCCCATAGGCTTCTCAACTAGGTCCTAGACTTCTGTAGGGCAGAAATGGAGACTGTGCTAGGCTCCAGCCCCACAGGGACTTTGGAGGATGAGGCAATCCACTGAACACAGCACCTTTGCACCCAGCAGGGAACTCCCAGGGGTGTTCAGATTGGCCCAATGAAGTGGAAGAACACCATTTTATTTCTAATCCCCATGAAAAGAACTCTCCATCCCATCATGTGATTAAGACAGACAACAAGTCTTTATTATTATTATTTTATTTCCATATACAAAAAGATAAAACTTGAAATCATTCTAGATTTTTCCTCCTATTCTGTTGGGGTGTGGCTGCTTCTTCACACAGGGGGAAAAACTACATTCACATCGGTTTGAGGACCCAGTGCAGAGTTCAAGCAGCAAAACCCCAACTTAACAGATCTAATTTCAAACTTGACACTCATTTCTAAAATTACCACAGTAAAAAGGAACAAAGATCCACTGCAAATGAATGAACTATGATACAATGTTCTTTCCAAAATTTCTTCATTTTGCAACTGTAATTACACGATGTCTGCTTTAGGCCATTTTTGCTGTATGCATGTGTGTACCTAGTGTGTGTACCTTGTGTGTGTGTGTTTTATATTTATATATATATGTATATATATATATATAAAAATCAGCACACTTTTCAAATTCAGACAGGGTAACAGCAACAAGCTTAACTCTGTGTGTATATATATATTTTTTTAAAAAAAACATACTTTAGTATATCTTTTGTTAATTCAGTAGTACAAGCTATTTCTGTTCTACAAAATTTTTTTATTTTATAGCTACAAGGGTGAAAAGTGACCTATTACATTTACATCTCACATATCCTGGTATATAAACAGTACTTATTGAATTTGAGCCAAAAACTAGAAGTCTTAAGTTTTAGCACTTGAAGAGCCTCTCACTTCTATAGCCTTAAATCATATACTAGTCACATTTCCAGTTTGCAATTACTCATTGTTTTAAACTGCAAGAAATAGGTGAATCCAACTTTTAATTACAATTTTTATATACAAGTTAAGATAACACAGCTCAATTAAGACTTTGCTATCCACCCTAAACCCAACACACACTCTCCACAAAGTTAGACAAGTCTTAGGGTTTTCCTTCTTTGCCTTACAAATAATGTACAAATTTAAAAGTAGCTGGTAAAACTGATAGATGACGAATGAGAGGTGACACTTTGTTAATTCTAAAATTTGTCCTGCTAATTTTGTATTCTGCTGTGTTCTTTAACTGTATGTGTTATGTGCAGAAGCTCTTTTCACAAGAATCGACATCAAACTCAATGTAAGTTAATTTACAGTACTGTATAAAGTTACTCAGACTCAAGGACAAATGTGGAAAATGATTCAACAGGTGAAAAATTCGGCCTCAGATGCTATCATTAAGAGCATGTCAAATTCACAAGCAGATTCTTTTGTACAGTTGAAAAATGGCGTGTGTGGATTCGTGGTGTAGAACTGAAATCTAAAAGTATGTTTGTTTCTAATCTGCGGTAACCCCTCACCCTCAATTCTTAAGTACCACTCAGTTTTCTTTGCATTTTTACAAAATCCTAGAAAAAAATGGGGGGTGGGGAGTCTGACAGCCACTGGCAATCTAACAATTCCTCCCCCTCACAGGAGGTCTGAATACTTTCAGAGGAGATCCCCTATGAATCTCTGTATGATCATTGGCTCTCAGACAGCCTCTAATAATCACTTGGACACTTTCTTAAAACCCAGATGTTGCCTAATCTTTCCTAATCTCATCTCTGTCACTGCTGGTAAATTTGGATGAGTGCATTTTTTTTTCCCTTATGGAGAAATTATTTGGCTAAACATACACTTAACTCATGGCAGTGCTCTGAGAAAACCCCGTTTGGGCTAAAGCACTTTGCAGGGACTGAAGTCAACAGTCCTCTCAACAGGGCAGAGACCAAATGCTCTGAGGTCTGGGTTGGTCTACTGGGAACACTGACCTTGGTGTCCCACAGCTGGCAGAACCACCCAGGCAGGCAGCAAGCAGCCCACGCTTGGATGGCTGAAGTACCATTTTTAATCTTGGTCTGCCTTCTATGCCCCAGAGACAAAAATTCAAATGTGGTGACTGCTGGTTAATTAAACTTTCTGAATTGGTAAAAAAAGGCTCTTTTAAAAATATATATTTATTTATTTATTTAAAATACATCAAAATGACAAACAGCCATATCCCACAAGGCCTAATTTCACAGCAACGTAAGCTATAGACATCTTCCCAAATGCACTGTGGTGGATGGTGGATTTTTTAATCCTGCCATTTAAAGGAATGTTCTACATCTGAGCTTTAATGACTGGAAATGTGTTACAAAGAGTTCGTCTTTGGAACTGATTTGTGTGCAAGACCAGCCAACTGAATGAATCACTTTGCCTAAGAATACTGAAAATGGCAGAATTCAAAGAGGAGCACAGGAAGCACCGTTCAGATGACACGCGAGACCCAACCCACTACAGTGGCATTAAGAGCTTTCCTGAAGCCCTGTTTCCAGTCCCTGGGAAGAATTTCACTTTGAAACAAACAAGTGCCCACACTTGGCAGGGCTCCTGCGTGTGTATGTTACAGGCCTGCAGTACCATGAGGACCCAGATGGTGACACTGTTCAACATGAGGTCTGAGGTAACTGGTTCTTAAACTATCTGGAGAACCAAGTGCCTCCAGAAATTACAGGTGGGAAAACAAGAAAAAAAAAATGGGGGTTTCAGGCTAGAAAAGACAAGTAGAAAAAACTTACAGCAGTTGCTTTTGAGGGGAAGACGGGTGACAAAAACAAAGGCACAACAGAATTACATTCCAAGACTCGTGGCTGGAGAGCAGGGACATGTTCTTTGGGGGGGAAGGGGGAAGGAACGATGGGGTGGTTCTCAGAACGCTGAAACTCAATTTATTCCAAGTATAAAGGGGTAAAGTGTAAAACTTTACTCTAAATCAGAATGAATGAAAAGCAGTTAGTCTGAAATGACATATGGATTCTCCTGACAAAAGTGCCCAACCAGTGCACTCTGGACACTTGGAGGCCGAAAGCCAGTAAGCAGGGCCCCAGGTTCAGGTCTTTAGCTGGGCCTCAAAACGGCAATTAGAGATATAAAGACTGAGCTTCATTATGTACTCCCCCTAGATCCCTCTCAAAAAGGCTCATCCAAATAACAATCCACTCTCTACTTGAAAATAGGCTGATGTGAAAACAGCCTCCCAAATTATAACTGTGAAGCTGACCTTTGTAGGACAAGCAGGAAACGTGCAGACATTTGAACGATGCCCTGTTGGTTGGGATTCTGAGCTTCCTCAGCCCACTCCTGGGTAACTCAGGAGATTAAAGTCATGAGTCCAGCCAACCACTCTCATCTCCAAACAGCCCTGCCAGAGAGAACATACATGCCTGGCAGCATTCCATCTAGAATGTGATCACTATGTCCACATCACTATACCCACTTTCCAAAGAGTTACTCAGTGGGAAATTCTGTCCTGAAAACCAGGTAAATTTGGTCCTGGATATTCAGTTTGGTGGCCCATTCAGATTGCCAAATTTTCATTTTTGCAGTCTTAAACTTATTCTATTTCCAATGTGCCCCAATCTACATCCACATACAATTTCTGTTCCCCAAAATACCCCCAAATGACTACATTCTATAGCAGGAGCCTACAATCTAATGTTTCATTTTCAGAACCCTTTGTTCAAAAGAAATCGCAAGAGGAAGAGCAAATGTTAAACACACAGCAGGCTCCTCATAGGTTGCAGGGAGCCACATGGAAGCATAACTACCCAGCCACAAGCGGTGCTGGCCACACAAGACCGGAGGTGGACTCTAGCCTGCCAGTGCATCGTGAGTACCAAGTAAAAGCTCCACACCACCCATACTCCAGTGTACATTATCTCAAAAGGTAAAGCTCATTACTCTGATTACAAAATCATTCTTAATCAAACTCACTAGATTTTATAAAAATAATCTGTGGTATAAAACAATCTCCACACTGTGCAGAAGAATCTGTCAGGTGATATAACTAAATATATATGTAGAGCTATAGTTTTTTTTAAAGTAGAAGTTCAAGTGTCAGATCTCTATTATATAGCCTATTCTTTTATTTACATGCTACCTATCAACATTCCAATGCAAATGTGATTGGGAGGGTCAGGGAATGAGCCTGTGCCAGACCAACAGCAGTAATCCCCAGGACTCAAGACAGAACTCATCCACTTCAAAACACCCATCCCCACATGCCTGAAAAGCATGAGCCAATGGCTCATATTTTCCGTAACTGTTAAGCTCATAAACGTAAACTTTAAGAAATGAATTAAAACTTTTCCATAGATGTCCGTCCAAAAGAGCCCAGGTCTGTATTATCCATTGCAAACAGACATATGCCCAGGTGTCTATTTCTTTAGTGTCCTGCAGTTGGTTTACAATAGTTCTCAAAATTACCTAGGCCTCAGACAGTCCAAAGACACTCCTGGGAGGAAAAGGGGCAGAGCAGGGCCCATTACCACATACTGGCATCTAAAGAATGTATTTTAATTCATGAGAAAAAAACATTTATGTTTTGTCTGTCTACCAGCTGCCATAGGAGCAAATAAAGTATCACTGGTTTTGGCACTACAGGGGATATGGATATAAAGAGAACCACAATCAGAAGGTCCTGCTTCATTCATACCTGGAAGATTCATCACAAAAAATGTAAAAGATTTGAAAATGTAAATGGTTATTTTGCCCAATTCAAAATCTCATCCAAATCACAGCTTAGAGTGGACCCAAAATGAGTATAAAATAGGAATATCCTACTAGATAATCAAAATATCTCACTATATAATTAGGACTTTATTTGGTGATAGTATATGGGTCTCTTGGAGCATGTGATTTTTTTTTTTTAAGATGTCTGTATCAACTGCAGAAACTTCCAAGGGGAACATCTTAAACTTCTATTTCTTTTTCCTAAAAAAATCTAAATCATTATCTTAAAAAGCTTTTCCAAGCCTTCTAAAGGTTTGGGATACATTCATAAGTGGATTGCTGGTTACAAATCAACTACCACTAATCTTAAAGAATGACATGTACAACCCTGATTTTATTAGACATTTACAAATCTAGACTGAGAGACAAGAGTTCTGCTGATGAATACTCAAACTCATCACTATATCAAACACATCATCTATTTCATTAGTTCAGCTTTTGTAAACAGCGAAGGAAAATTAATGTCACCCAAGTGAGAAGAAAAGCCCCTGCTCTCTTTCCTTTCCTGGGTAGAGGGTAGATGAGTAAAATCATTATGCTTCTGAGATAGGTGTGATCTAGAGCCCCTGAAATGTGAAACAGGCCTGCCCATCTCTCCAAAGATGAGCTGTTAAGAAGCTAAAAGGCTGTTGAAACAGCTGGGACTGGCAATCAAAGTTAGCTCCTAGAAAATGCCTTCCACTTTGGCTATTTTCCTAGTGAGCCAAGTTCTCAGGAATTAATTTAGGGAGGCTACTCGATTTGTAAACAATTGCAAAAACTTACGCACATTATATTACTAAAAGTCTTCAAATCCTGTATTACCAGTAAGTGCTGTGAACTTTACATTGCAGTCTAAAGAAGGCAAACTTCTATTTGCAAGAGAGCCATTCAGTCATGCCACCTGTACAGGTCTGCTGCCTCCCTGCCCTCCTGGCTCAGAACAGAGGGGCCACGAGACACTGAACATGGTGAATATTCCACACACTGTGGGGACTGTCACCAAAGAGATGCCACTCACCAGCCCAAGTACCCAGGGCAGAGTGGCAGGATAGCAGGAAGTAAGAACATGCCAACCAAAAAGAAAGATGATGAAACAACTGCAGACTACCTGCTTTGTTCTCTAAAGCACCAAGCCACAAGTGGGCTGGGCTGGTACCTTAGGACAAAAGCAGCACTCCTCAGCAGCCTGAAGAAAAGATGCTTCCCTTTGCTGAGTGGGGAGGCTCCAGCCAATAAATGCAAACCAGGTACTCCCCAAAGAGTACATGGCAGCAAATAAGCATTTAATCTGAGGAAGCCCCACCCAGGCTCCCAGTTGCAGCATGCCCTGAGGATGTTCATGCCTGGGTAAGAACCTTTCCATTCTGTACACATGCCCCTCAAGTGCATGTGCAAGGATGGATTCTGAGTCAGAAGCAGCTGGAACATAGGGACGATCACCCCAAGCAGGATGGTTCTGCTGGGCGTCCAGGAAAGTCAAAAGGACAAAAAGCAAGTTAAGGATGCCTACTTTCCTTCACAATCAGTCTCATTTTTTCCTAAGAAAGGTCCATCTGCAGTCCTTACCCTGAGCAATTCACTCAAAGGACTCCTGATAGGGAACACTGGTCCCAAGAGAAAACTGGATGCCAATCCCAGGAGACTCTACTATGTCCACTGTGACAGGCCTCTGTGCCCATCTGCTTCCTCCTCCTCCTGCTCACTCCTGAATTTCCCTGGCTAGGGATGTCTTTCTACAATGATCATGGGTGTCTTCAAACTGAGCACATTCTCCCCCAAAGCCCACCCCATAGCTATGAGCCTGTTTGGATGACCCACACTAGAATCAAAGGTACAAGGATCTTTAGCTACCCTCTCATCCTAGAAGGGGAAGCCCCTCTCCTAAGCAGGGAAAATGATGCCAGACTCTATTCCCCCCAGTCTTCCACAGTGCTTGGGGTAGGCAAGGAGGTGCTACCTGAGGCCCCAGAAATGGATGTTGCATGAAGTCTTTACAAAGGAGAAGACAAGCAGAGACACTACCTTCTCTGTTTCCCCCTTCCACCCCCCTAGTAAACACAAACCAGGGCTCTAGGTGACACACTCCCCAAAGGTTATACGATAGCAAATAAACAAATACTTTATCTGAGGAAGTCCCACTCAGGCTCCCAGCTTTGTGTCCTGGGAAGATCACCCACCTTCCAGCCATCGAGACACTGGCAGCAGTACTGGATGCTGCACAATGAGTGCATTTTACACCACAGGAGGGAAAAATGCAGTCTGAAGTCCAAAGAACTGACAATCACCCACCCACGTCTCTCCCTGGCAACAACAAACTGGTACCATCATCTTCCAACATTTTACCCTGGTGCCAAGGCCCCAGAAGGATGCTACAGTGCTGAGCAAGGGTTGGGAAAGAAGGAGCCCACCCACATAAAAGGCCTGCAGGCCAATGGGAAGGCTGCATGTCACGTACCATGCCCTGACCAGCAGGTCCCATACCAGGGTCCCAGCTCAACTCTCCACGGCCAGGTCAGGACTTGTTCTCCTAAGAATCAAGCCAGCATAGAAAAGAAAAATCACCCAGAAGAAAATTAATCCCAAGTGGAGCTGCTGGGGTCTCAAGTTCCACACTCGGTCAAGGATCTGAGTGCTTCTACAGTGAATGAGCTACAATTGTCAGTGGTTTGTCTGTTTCTTCTGAAGGTACAGAGACACCCAGCACTGCCTGAGGAGAAAGCTAAAGAAATTAGATATGGCACTTTTCAATAAATATTTTAAAGCTTCTTAAAGAAATAAGTGGAAAAGAAAAGCAACTGCTGTAAGGCCTGTTTTGCTGTTAAAAATTATTCCAAGGGAAGAAAATTACCACAGCACAAAATCAGATAGCTTTAAAAAAGGAAGAAAGACAGCATAGCTTACCAATACAAAAACACAAAACAAAAACCTGTCCCTGTAACCATCTTAGCCAGTTCACATTTTGACCCAAGAAATAAAAACCAAGCTCTGAGAGGGAAGCAAACTCACCTCCCGCAGTACCCTATGCCCAAACACCCAAAGAGGACACAGTCCAGCAGCAGTGCCACACACAGCATGCTGACCAGGGAGTAGATGGCAAGAGGGTGGGTGCCCTCTCAGGCTGCAGTGGCCTCCAAGACAGAGCATAACCACCCTCCACTCCCAGACGCACCCTCCTACCAGACTGCTCCACACAGCGAGGACTCTGACACCAGATCTCTGCAGCTACCACTGCTGCTAATTTGCTTTGCTTAAGTAATAAAATCTCAAGTAAAATGACCTCATGCAGGTCTAAGGGCCACAGTTTTACCAAGTTAAAGTGGAGTTTACCTGTCATTCTGAAGATCAACCAGTCAAGTTGAAGGAAACACCTCAACCTCCAAATAACCCCCAAGGAGGCCCTCTTCCATTCTTCCGCAAGTCAACCTCTCTCTCCCCATTGTCCACTGACTTACCTACTCTCAAGATTAAGAGATCCAGTTTTAAACAAAATGGTCTAAAGAAACCAGAAGGAAACGCCTTCACAAACAAGAGCGATGAATGCCCAGACAGCCAGCCTACAGTTGGTGACGATTATTTACAAGGGGGTGTAACCAAGCCCCTTGGTGGCACTCCCTAGAAGACGCGAGCTTTTTTTTTTTTTCTCTATTTCTTTTAAACTTTGTCATAAAAGCCAACTTACATTAAAATACACATACTACAAGACAACACAACTAACAAAATATATAATAAAACTTACACAAGTAGAAAATTCTGAGGTATTTCTGGTTTGAGGTGGTCTGTGGTCGTGAAGTTTTAATTCTTTTACTTTCCAAAATTTAAACCTCGGAAGCCACATAGCAAAGCGTGTGTGTATATGTGGATGTGTTTTGTTTTTTAAAAAATTGTGTTTCATAAATTAAAAAAAAAAAATTCAAATGTTGAAACAGCAGCATTAGGAACATTCACTGACTACAGCAAGGTTATGGCATAAGAGAAAAAAGGTTTCAGAATATGCACCACTTTAAGGGGTCTGGAGAAAGCCACGTCCACTGGCCACAGAGATGACAGTAATGTCACCATACAGGGCCCACCCAGCACTGCAGGGCTCTGGTGGGTTTCCCCAGAGACAGCCTCAGCAGACCCAGTCCAGGAAAGCCTCTAGCCCCGGCTGTGCAGGGTGCCCCCTGTGGGCACTTCCCTGAACTGCTCCTGGAGGAAGCAAGGTTTTTCGTTTTTCTTCAAGGACATTTACAACATCACGTCTTAGGAAAAATATACTCACTAAGCCATGATGATTTCCTCCCTCTCCTAGCCTTAGAATTCGGGAAGAAAAAAATGTCCCTGTCCTCTGTCCAGATCCAAATTAGTGGGAAAAACTGGGCCAGGGTCAACAGATGGGACAGTCACATCTGCAACCATCCTTTCTCCAAACCCCTGCTCTTGCCGTTAATGCTCGGCCTCCATACGGTCCTTCCCCTTGATTCCTGGTTACCTGAGAAGTAGCCTCCACAGTAAAGGATGTTGCTCCAAATGTGCCCGAGTCCAGTGTAGCTCCGTTCCAAACCCCACCCCCAGCTCCATCCTCCCCTTTTAACTCCAGTCCAAACCATCCTCATCCTCATCCCAGTTTTTCCTCGGACAGGAGAACACCCATTAATCCGTGAAAGACACATCTGCTGTTTCTTAAAATCACTGTCTAAAAAGGGAGAAAAACACAATTTAAAAAAAAAAAAAAAAAAAGGAGGGATGGGGTAAGGGCAGAAGGAAACTCCTCTTCTGAGGAAGGAGTGTTCTTATGTAACAGTCTTCAAAGGTTCCTCTAAGTAGAGTTTGCAGCATTAAGTTTCCTAAGACAGGAGATGGGTTTCTTTGTGTCACAGATTCTGAGACCACAAACATAGAGAAAGCAGGACAAATGAACCCAAGGGACAGGAGGTGGCTGAGGCTCTTCAGCACGGCGCTGGTTCTGCGTTCACAGCTCAGCACCTCAACGCCTGCTGACACGTCCGCGGTTTGCGATACAGTAGAGCGATGTGCTGGTAAAAGCTGATCCAATCCAAAAAATAATATTAATAATAATAATTATAATAATTATAATAATAATAAAAAGTCAAGGTAAAATAGCAGCTGCATTTTATGTGTTTGTTGGTGTTATGGGGTTTCCAAAACAAAACACAACTTTTTTTTCCTTTCCTCTTCAGAGTCACTGAGTCTGGAGATCCATTCATGTCCTGGGCTTAGATACTTGACTCTTTAGGAGGCAGGTCCACATTGGTGACAGACGTCACCAGGGAGACAAGGCAGTCCGAGGTAGTGCCGTTGACCGACCTCCGGATCAGGGACACCCGCTCCTCCACGCAGCCTGCAGACAGACGAGCCTCTGCATCATGGTCCCAGCACTCCTCGATCGTCACACAGAGCTGGGCCAGGCCCTGCCCACCCAAGAGGGAGAAGAAAAAGGCGCTATGTTAGTGGCCTCTCGAGGACAACAGTGCAGAGAGCAAACTTGATGTGCCCAAGGACCAGGCAAACTCGGCAGCCCCGAGTGAGCAGCTAGAAAACTAGCAGCGGCCTCGAGGAAACTGCGGGAGTCAGGTGCCTACCTCCTGGCAGTGACATCTGAGCCCCAATGGGAGAACTTCAGCACAGTGAGGGGCACGAAGCCCTCCTGGGGCAGACACCGCTGCCCGCCTTGGAGCAGTGCTATTCAAACAAAACTGTGGGGAAGCCCCAATCAAGGGTCTGAAGTACACCAATGAGTCACACTGGGGACAGAAGGGCCTGACTCCACTCTACTCTCCAGTCCCTGCAGCACTTCCCCAGATTGCAGGCATGACACCCTGCGCAGGAGCCAAGTGTATGGCATTGGGAGAGGCAGTAGGCTGGGCAAATCGCCACATCCATGGGAGATCTCCAGCCTGCTCTGTTCCAGGCCACACTGACACCTCACTGAACCCTGAGCTCCTCAGCAGGACAGCAAACCAGCTTAGCCAGCACCTGTGCCTTGGGCAAATGAGCAAGTCTGAGGCAATCGATACCAATTCTGGCCAACTCTCTATCTCCCCGGCTACAGTGCTAGGCCCCAGTACCCCAAGACACTTCTTTCTCTGAATTACTCAATGGGTGGCCTAAGGGAGGCCACAGGAGGGAGGGCTCACAGGAGCTGAAAGCAAATATCTTTCCAAGACAGGAAATGGTTTTCTTGTGTGGGGGACCTTCTGCACAGTACAGACTGGCAAAGTGCAAACATCACATAGCTCAGACCATGCCCAGAAAATGATGAAGGCAGAGAACAGAGACTAATCAGAACTAATCCATATTAGCATTTATGTGACAAGCATCCTGCCAAGCGATTCAGAATAACTCATGAAGTCTAATGTTACCCAGAGAACGTGGGGACTCAGAGAAAGGAAGCAAAATGCTAAGGTGCCTGGCTACTGACTGGCAGAACCAGTAGCACACATGGGGCAGCCTGGGCTGTGACAGAGCTGTCAGGCCCCATCAGCTCTCCAGGGGCCACACCCAGTGTTCCCCCCCTGCAAAGCACTTCACTGGTGGGAGGCAAGTAGAGGATGAAATACAACCTCAGAACAGCAGGGGGCACCCTCTCTCCCTGCCCCACATTTCCTAATCTTGGGTTCCTGCCACTTATGGGAAGGATCCTGGTCTCTGATCCCTGCAGAGCTACCTGCCACCCAGGCCCTACCGGGTGCTTCAGCCAGTGATCCTTAATGGCGGGCCGCATCTTCTTGTGCACAACCACCTCCTGCAGCTCCTCTAGTGACGGGTGCTGACCAATCTCCTCCTCAAACGGCAGCATGTACTCATCCACTGGCCCTGGGGGTGAGAGGGCCAGGCAGGGTCACTGCAGGTCCCACTGCTCCCTGCCCATACCCGGGCAGCTCAAGGGCCCCGTCCCACTCACCATCTGCAGCCTTGCAGCGGGACACCAGCTCCCACAGCACCAGCCCCATGGCATACATGTCGATGCGCAGGAAGGCGTCTCTCTGGAAGTTGATGGCTCCCTCGAGTACCTCAGGAGCCATGTAGCGTCGCGTACCCACCTACGCGAGGATAGGGGAGGGTCACAGTCACCAACCGTGCAGAGATGCACTTACAGCTGGACACAGAATCTACACAGTGGGTCCCACATGGGACCGGTCAGCAGAATTCAGAGCAAGACACCAACACAGGGGGGCTGTGAGCAGTCATGGTGTAAACCACACTCAGTGAGACACAGCAACAATCTAACAGGGAACTGCTGCTTCTTTACTCCATCAACATCACCAAAGGCCACTGAGATTAAGGCCAAAAACAAAAAAAGAAGGAAAATACTTAAAAATAATAGTAGCAATTGTTTTAGGGCTGTTTGATTTTTCTAGGTTTTTAGTTTGGATTCACCATATGCTTCTCTTTTATCTTATTAACTACACATGAAAGAGACTTTCTTTTAAGGACAAGATTCCCCAATGGGGGAATCTGCATTCCTTGTTGACTGGCCAGGAGAGCTACACACCCTCTGGGCCTTGCTTTTCCCACAAGAAAAACAAGAACACTGTCCTGGGATTTCCGACAGTTCTGGGCACAGGCTGTGTCCTTGTCCGGCTTCCTGCCAGTGGAGCAGAAGGGCAATGTCTACCCCCGTGCCAGGTTCCCTCCTGTGTCCCCCAAGGTTCATTACCTGCCCGTGGGTGTCCCCCGGAGGTTTCCCTGGCTCAAACCGAACAGCCAGGCCAAAGTCAGCCAGCACGGCCGTGAGGTCACTCTTCAGCAATACATTCTTGCTTTTAAAGTCCCTGCGGAGACACACGGCTCAAGATAAGCCGAGCATCGTGGTCTGACATACTCCCCCCGGCTACCTATCTTGTCTCCTTACTAGAAAGCTGATTCTGGTGCATGAACTCCCCGTGCCTGTCCCAGTCTTGTTTTGAGAATTAAACAGAGAAAAGTAGGTACAACAGCTTAGGGTCACTCCTGGCACACTTACTACGCGCTGCTAGGTTGGACAACTGGAAGAGCTGATATTCAACCACTCCTGACGTATAAAAAACAGCAACCTGATATGTCATAAAGTCACCGCCACTAGGAGTTCTTCAGCTCTGAACTATGGAATCCCAGGTTCATTCCCCTCCCTTATAATCACAGAACCATGCCACACAGTTACGGCTATGTTATTCAACTGCCCTATGGCAGTGGCCTGTGAGCACCCTGGGAAGGAAGCAATCACAGTTTTCAGAGTGTGGTTCGACCACCCAGGGGGGCTGAGGCTGCTTCAGATCTGTAAGGACAAAATTCTCTTCATAATAACCCACAGCTTACCTAGCTAAGCTCTTCTCTCAGAGGCCGCACATATGCAATGTCGTCACCCTAACGGTCAATGGCATGCCTGTGCTCTGACACCGCAGATACCAGCAGACTTGAGCTATGTTTACACAAGTTTTTTTTTTAAGAATGTGGAGAGACTGGAATCAGTTTGAGGATTCCTGAACTAATTCTCCATCCCTAGTAAGTGTCAGCACTTCCCTCATGAGGCCACTGGAGGGCACCAGAACACAGGTTTGAGAACCCACAGGATGTCCAGGACACAGGTAGACAATGGGGCAAGGGCATCACCAGGAGGACCCAGGTCTTTGTGCCCATTTGCTCCTAACATAGCACAGAGCAGCTCAGCATGTTCATGAAATTGTGACACCGCAAACCCTAGAACCTGCTCTAGCCACCCCCAACTCTGCAGCTCCAGGGAGGGCAGGGAAGACAATAATCAACCCAGGTACCTATGGGCAATAGACGGCTTGTGGCCCTCGCCACGGCACCAGGGGACGTCTTCGTGCAGGTACGAGAGGCCTCTTGACATTGTCTCTGCCACATGACACAGTTCATTCCACGTGATGATGTTCCCCTTGAGGTAATCCGTGAGGGAGCCCTACGGGAAACAGCAAAGGCACAGGCTCTGGACACAGGACAGGGCCCACCCCAGCCCCAAGAGGGCACTCGGCGCACTGAGGAGGATGGACTTGCACAGGCCACCATAGGAATGGAGGCCACCTCATCCTGGGAGCTCCTTTCCACAGGGTGTGGGGCTCACCTTGTCATGGAAGGCTGTGATGAGCCACAGCTCCACCTCGAGGTTGGAGCCGCGCTTCTCAGCAGCAATGAACTGCAGAAGGTTCTCATGCTTCATGCCAGGCGTGCTGAAGATCTCCCGCTCACTCTGCCACGACTGCTTGTCCTGAGGCAGGGATGGCACTCAGCCCCACGTCAGCCACCCTCACCCCAGCTGCCCCCCAACCCCCACACCACTGAAAGACCAGCAATGGAACACAGGCCAGTAGTGATCCCTGAGATCACTGCAGGCACGCGTCAGATTTATGAACAGCGCCACCGAGGTCCAGAAGGCAGTGAGAGGTGCAGTACCATCCTACAAACGAGAGGCAGAGCCGGCTTGACTTTGCTAAGTATTCCAGGCATCTGCTTAGGGCAGCCTTGTGTCCAGGGCCTCTCAGCAGAGCTGATCAAAAACAAAACACTGGAAACCAAAGTGGGCTGAGATTTCACAAAAGCCCGACCCTAGCCTGCCAATGAAAGCTCTCCTCCAAAGGGGCCCACTTCCTCCCCCCACCACATGCATCGGGTCTGGGCTACCCTGGGATTGGAAAGCTCAGGCCACAACAGACGCAGATGATCTGGAGCCCCTCACCTGGAGTGGGAAGATCTTGACAGCAACAAAGTCATTCATGAGCTGCGCCTTCCAAACACAGCCAAAGCGCCCCCGAGCCTTGATCTCCAACAGCTGCAGTGGCTTCAGGCCCACCAGAGGGGACGGGGGTGGAGGCCCAGGGTCCTGAGGGAGATCACAGGTTTTATAGGGTCTGGTCTGACCTTCCAACCTGTACCCCACCTTGCCCTAGCCCAGGTCTCACCTCGTGGATGTCCACATGGCCGTAGGGGGGCTTGCGATGTCGATACATCCAGAAAGCCAGCAGAACGATGAGGGAGAGACCCCCAATGGGCAACAGCGAGTAGGCCAGCACCGTGAGTAGGGTGGGGGCTGTCGGGGGTGGCTCGTACGTGACTGGGGGACACACGGAGCCCTGGTCACACAGCCCGCCCACCCCAAAACTGCTAGGGCCAGCCAGAGGGCCCAGCTACCACGCCCCACCCAACTCAGGAGCTAAGCGCTCCTGGCCCAAGGCCCAGTCTACTCCTCCTACTGGCCCCCTCACCTTCTGGGCCCCCAGCCTCCGGCAAGTGGGTGAAGCGCTCGTTGCAAAAGTTGCCTTCGCAGCAGCAGAAGTACACCTGGGGGTTCTCCTCGGTGGCCACACACTCCTGCCTAGAGGCACAGAGCATTCCATACACCCCCTCAGCAAGGGTGCAAGACTCTCCAGGGTCTGCCCACCCACCCCCTTCCCACAAAAGAGAAGCTCATGGGCAACTATCAGGGAGAAAATGTGAACTTCCCACCCTAAACTGAGACTAAGAGCAGGAAGGGACAGAAGGAGCAGTCACGCACCAAGAGCCCTTTTCAGAACCAGGGTACAGCAAACTCAGCTCCAGAAAGGCTGGGCCCAGGTACCAGCCCTAAGTGTCTAAGCTGCCTCAGGAGTCCCCTCTTACCTTCCCCCTCCCACCTTAAATGCCAGGTTCACATTCAGACATCCTGAGACCTACACGGTGGGCACCAGTGGAACTGAGGGGGCATGGGAAGGGGAGGCTCTGGCACCTGTCGTAGCAGTTGAAGTCATCCAGCCAGCAGCCCTTCTTGACCAGCTCGATGGTGCCGGAGCTGTTGCGCCAGGAGGCGTAGCAGTGCAGCCGCTTGTCCTGCTCGCCCTCGCAGCGCTCCAGGCCGCTCTGGTTGGTGCGCTCCAGCTCCCAGTTGGCGTTGTAGTAGATGCACTCCCTTGTCTCAGCCTCCCCACGCCCAGAACCTGTGTCCCAAGAGAGCACAGTTGTGTACTTCAGAGAGCCCCACTCCTGTCCTGCGTCCCAGGCCACCCATCACCCACCCACTCTTGAGGCTCACCATGAGCACCAGCCCCCACCTCATCTCTCTCACCATCAGTGACCCCAGCCCAATCAAAAGGGAGGCAGTGCAAAACCACCAAAGAGCAAGGGCTAGTCAGTCAAGTCATCTGAAGACCAAATGCACAAAAAGTGTGCCTGCCATGAAGCAGCTGCAAGTAATGGGGAGGAAAGGAAAACCCCAGCACATACCAAAATCATTCTTGTGCAGGTGTAGGGGATAAAGGTGCTTGCTTAAAATACATATTCTGGGCCCATTCCAACTGGAATGAGACAGCATCTATATTTGAAACATTCCATCAGTCACAGACCTCAACGACCATGTCTAGAGAAACCACGAGGTGTAGGGCCCTGATGATTTTGCTCGGCCTTATCCACGCTAGTCCTCGCCCCTCTCCACAGCTCCCCAAGGAGATGTGTGTCACACACACACACACACACACACACACACACAGAGTGGAGAGAAACAAGGACCCTACAGAGTCTTTCTACAGCCAGTGCCCACACCTGGTGCTCAGCAGGGTCAGAGAAGGCAGTAAAGAACCAGGCCCCTGTACTCAGGGTAAGGTTCCCCAAGTCACCTTGGGGACCATGAGCCCCAAGCGGGAGGTAGCAGGCTGGTGGCAGAACCATGAAAGATGACCACCCAGCTGGTCACCAGTTCTATGACCTCTTCCACCCCCAACAAATGTCAACCAGATGGCAAAATACTTCCACCCCAAAAGCTCCTTCAAACACCAAGTCCATCTTTCTCCTGCGCTCTCCAAGACAACCCCCCAGTCTCAGCCTTAAATCTGCCCCATTGTCCACACAGGACAGTGATGGGAAGGGGGAAAAATGCCAAGTTCCTCCCTGTTCCTCCACAATCCTTGGGCCTCCCTGTCTGGTTTCCCCCACAGCTACTGCACCCTCAGGAAGGAGGAGTCGCTGTCTACCCCACAGCAGGACAGTCAGCTGCCTGGTGGCCAGGAGAGAGTGTCCACCCCAATCCCAGGGGAGGGCAAAGCACTACACCCTGGCATTGCCCAGAGCCTCCCTTGCCACTTCTTCATTTCCATCACTGGCCACCTGAGCAAAGAGCTTGGGATACCCAGAAAGAAGGATCAGTGGGTGTCAGGTGGGAGAGTCCCCAACCGCAGGAGCTGCCACCATCTGGTCAGATCCAACCTCCTTCTGCATTCCCGTGCAGTGATGGAGGCTCCATCCAGAGGGATCTGGCCAGGGGTGAGCAGCTAATCTTAAAGCTGCAGGTAGGAATCAAGATTCAAAATAAAATCCGACCGAGTGCCATCCATCCACACTGCCAAGGGGCCTGAACTCCACGGGACCACACAGGCAGCTGGGACACAGCCTGGCCCAGAGGAACCCTGCCAGGCCACCTGGTCCACAGGAAGGGCCTCCTCATACAGGTTTCCCCTGCCAAGCTTTCCATGGAGCAAAAGGTTGAGGTTTAAGGAGAAAATCCCAGGGGATGTGAGGGCACAGGAGTCCAAAAGCTGAGCCACCACACCAGGGGTCAGAACCCAGGCTGGAACCTACAATGCAGCAGCAGCATCCAATGGCTGGGCTACACAGAGCGCCCAATTCAGAGGGCACATCTCCCAGCCTGGAGAGCTACTCATCCATGGCAGCAATTCTAGAGGGAGTCCTTGAAGACTGGAGACTCATGGAGTCAGACTTCCAAGCCAGGCTCCAGACAAGGGAGCTGGGCATCCTCCCAACTTCCTTCCCTGATGGTGGTCACATCACATCATGAGGTCCTTAAATATGCTTGGCTTCAAGATCAGCGTAAGTTACTACGTCTGGCTACAGGATGCTTTCCATTTTCTCCTTTAAATTTCAGTTCTTTCCTCTCCCCAGAGACCAGGTAACCCCATCTCCCCCCTCCCTGGACACTTCCACAAGGCTTTACATTTCCTCTATCACCTAACTCATCACCCTTGACTAACTGCCTACTGTTGTTTAAATACAATCTAAACCAAGTGTAGTATAACTTAAGCAAAGATAATAGTAAGAGGAAAAAATACAATGAACACTCCCATAAGAAATACATTACAAACATGCTTGACAATGGCTTTTTAAATGTCAGACTTCCCCACAGGGCAGCAAAATGCCTGAAAGCAGAAGTTTTGTCTGTGCACTAGGTCAGTGGTGCTACTACAGCCACACCCCTCCATGTCACCTAAGACAGTCCTTCATAAAACAAATCCAGTCTTGCAAGTCAGGTCTACACAGTCTGCTAGAACTGTGCATGGGGGTAAGGGAGGGTTTGGGGGAGTAACAGGACTCAGGGTACCCCCCACCCCCGCCAATCACTCTGCTGCAGCATACATTCAGCTATTTAAGTGCGGCAATCCTCCAACCAGGGATTAAGAGAAAAAGCACGCTAGCCACACTATCAGTTCTAGGGCACCCATACACAAGAGGTTCTCCCTGAACCCTGACCCCTGACCCTTGGCCTACTTACCCATCCTGGCAGGAGAGGTGGCTATTCCTGAGATGGGGATGTCTATGATTCCTCCTTCATACTTGCTCCCTCACAGCCTAGAGAGGAGCATGCCCCCAGCAGACACCTGGGCAAGGAGCCTGCTGCATCCCTGAGTCAACCCACCACTGCCATTCTAAGGAACCAGGTATTCAAAGGGAAATATCCCCAAGAGGTATGTTCCAAGAGGACTGCGTCTGGCTGGAAAGAAGCCCCGGTGCTCCCTAAATCCTTAGTGCAGGCAGGGCAGAGAAACCCCAATCCTAAACACATACAAATAGAACAACAACAAAATAAAAAACAACAAAAAGCAAAGCAAAACAAAACAAAAAACCAGATTGTACTCTGAACTAACATTCTCAGCAACTGGACCTAAATGGGCATGTTCTAACAAAGATGCATACCAGGAGGTCAGTTCCCCCATGAACCTCTGCCACAACTACAATACACTGGGGAGAAACAGAGGAAATCTTACCAGTGCCCTGGCTGTGAGGGGCTCAAAACCAGGAGTGGAAAGAAGGCTGGGGAAAGAGGGGAGGGGTGATTACAGGAGCGCTCTGGAGGGAAGCTCTAGAGCCTCAGGTGAGGGCTCCTGGAGCAATGAGTCTGGGGTACCTGCTGTCTACGGGGCACCACAGCTCTCAGAGAAGCTGCACACCCACCCATCACTCTGCACACTATTACCCTTGGCCCTGGAGGCCATGCAGAAGTCTCCCAATCTGTGCGCAGGGAGCACGAGCCCAGATTCACTCATATGGGCATCACAGAGTAATGAGAAAGGGTTGCCACCCACCACCACCCTCTCTACCAGCATGCCAAGGGGCGCCCTCCCAAAACCCTCCACGCCTGCATGGGGCCATGTGAGGACTCCAGCAACCCAGTGCTCTCCCGCAGCATCCAGCTTTCAGTTCCTGCCCTAGACTCTCCAGTCCTGCCTGCCTGCCCCCCCTAGAAGGCACCCTGCAGATTGCTGAACACCTTCTGCCACAGCAGGTTCCTCCAGAGGAGCCAGAAGGACCCCAAGCCTTAAGCTCCCAGTGACACAGCTGCTATCTGTGTTCATGATTCCATCTCCCCCAACCCAGAGAGCAGCATCTTCACCATCTTCCTTCCACACAACCAGAATAAGGATGGCTGAGACATGAAAAAGACAAACACACAACACACACACACACACAAATGGCAGCACAACTGGCAGAAAAGAATGAAAAATGTACCTACATGTTATCTTGGGCTTTAATTCTATTCTTGAGCACATGTTTCCAGCAGACAAGTATAATCTCTGATACATTTTGCAATTTCCCCCTCACCCATATATTCATTCCTGAGCATATATTTGTGATCCATCTGTTTGTTTGTTTTTTAAACAAACCTATGGCAGACTACTTAAAAGTAGTAAGCTATTCAATCATGACAGCCCATGAGGGTTCAAATTATGCAGATGGGCACACAGAGGTGAAGGAATTACCCAAATTATATTAAGTGTGACAACCAGTTTCAAACTCAGGCAGACTGGCCCTAGAATACATGCTCCTTCTTAGTCCTGCGGCCTCTCCTGTAGGGGAGACCCACGATTCTCAGCGCTATGTAACAGCGCCTTGCAGACCCTTGCCTCAGCTGAAGTATCCATCCTCCTGTTGGACTTTTAGGCTTTTCACAAGGACAGCTAATTTAAGTTCTGCCACAATGCACCCTCTCTGCATGCTTCCTTGAGCTTATCTTGGCTTCCTCTCTAGGGTACACACGCACAAGCTAGAAATGCTACATCATGAGTACCTTGACGCCCTAGATACTGTCAGAATCTCCCAAATGGGTATACTAATTTGTTTTCAATAGGCTCCACTCAACTGAACCACATGCTTTACCCTACTAAGTTCTGCTCACCTGGTCAGATAAAACTGTATTACAGTCTTGATCCTCATTATCTGATTATTTGTGAGAATAATTAATCATCTTTTCGTGTCTACTAGCCTCTTCTAAGAACTGCCTGTCCTTCCCACTCTTCTGTTAAGTTGCTTTTCCTTTGAGTTATAGAAATTCTCATATTCTTAAATTCTATTTCCTCTGTTGCTAATACACAAACAAAAATAAGCAATACTTCTGAGAGGACTGTAACAGAATTGGGAGTCTACAACTATTACTCACAATATACAGATATAATCCAAGATTATATGAAGAACAGGGAAATGTGTTTCATAGACAAGAGAAAATGCAAGTAATGGCTGAACAGTCATGATTCTGTAACTAATAGAAGTATGTTCAAGGAGTAAGATATGCTCCAGCAAATGGAGAGGCTATCTCAGCAGAAAACTTTAGCCCATTTTAAAAGAACCAAACTGAAATTCTAACATTGAAGGTCTGCTATAAAAATTTCATAAAGACAGGTTGAAAGCAAAAGGATGGCATTAAGTGTGCCAACCCAACATAAGGTGTAGTGGAGGCAGTATGAAATTTTACAACAATGAGATCTCAAAATGGAGAGTTTATTCCCCTCTTAATGTCCCACTAAATTAGCAGTATTGATCAATACTCAAACAAGTTCTCATCCCTGTGAAATAATCACTTTCAAAACAACTGCAATGTTTGGGTTTTATGGGGGAAACTGACCATTTCCCAACTTTTGTGTTGTTTCTCCTAAATCAATCATCCATACAGGCATACATAACCTTCCAGCTTTTCTATTCTATTCCACTGTCTAATAAACTATTGTACCAAAAGTTTACCATTTTAATAACCATACTTTTATAATAAATCCTGAAATATATCAGGTGCACCTGTTCTTTTCTTTAAGTGTCTTAATTCTTCTTGATCCTTTCCATTTCCTTTCCATTTCCTAATTGTTTTACTCAGAGAACTAGCTGAAGAATAAAATTTAAAGACTTCTTCTGAATCTGCTGGAATAATCCTTATAGTTTTTCCATTTTACTGGTGGACTCAATTGATTTTCAATTGTTTTATCAACTTTGTATTTCTGGAAAAAAAGACTTATTATATATATTATTATTATTTTTACACATTGCTGGATTCCATTTGTAAATTTTGTGAGGATTTCTGCAATTTATGTTCATTAGAGTATTGGTTCTGTTTCTCCTCTTTCATTGCCTTTTCAATTTGCGAATTTTCTATTATCCCGCTTGTCACTTTATTTGTTTTTAAGCTAAAATCTTTCTACCTTTTAGTAGTTATCAAAAGATTACATACAGTATGTCTTGACTTATCAAAATTTAACATTAACTGGTAGTTTCCCCCTCTTTCTGGATAATGTAAGAACTTTTAGAACAATGAAACTCCATTTTTACTCCCACATATAGCATTACTGTCATGTCTTTAGTTTTTATATGTATTTCAAACTCAACAATCTCATAAAATGAATATTTATCATTTTTATAATTCTTCACTCCATTTTACATCTCTGACCTTCTATCTAGGTCATTTTCCTTCAGCCTAAACAACACCCTCTTTTACTTGATTCCATCATTCTTGAAGGACATTTTTGCCTGATAAAGAAGGGTTGCAAATCCTTTCAGCACTTGAAACTATCAGTCCATTGTCTTCTGATTTCTTCTGCTTTTGAGATGTTAGCGTTCTATACAGTTAATGCTCTTTTGAATTTCTTTTTTTTTTCCTGAGTTTTTAGAGTCTCTGCAGTTTTTAAACTTTGGATGTGACAGAAATGTGTGGGATTTTTATTTATCTTATCTAGCATTCATGGGGTTTCTTGACTCTGTGGCTTAATTAATCGTTCACTAGTATTAGGAAGCTCTCAGCTATTACTTCTACTTCATATTCTGTCCCTTATTTCTGTGGTTCTGATTATTTGTATGTTAGAACTTCTCACTTCATCTTCTATATACCTTTTCCTCTCTTCTGCATTATTCACCTTTTTTGTCTCCCACGGTTCAGTCTATATATTACCTTCTAATCAATCTTTCAATTTATTCTCTCTTCAGTTCTATGTAACCTGCTGAAAAAAAAAATCACTCATTGAGTTAACTTCTTCATCTATAGATCAATTCTACATCAGGTTTTCATTTATTATATATTTCTAGCTCTGCTGAAAATCCCACTTCTCTTGACCATAGTGAGTCACTGCTGTCTTTTCAGCATGTGAAGACAAATCCAACCTGCAGCTCATGCAGGTCTACGTCAACTGAGATGTTTCCCCTGGCTTCTTGATTACGGTGAGCAGTCAGCCAATATAACAGTGCTGAGAGTAGAAAAATTAGGATGGACGGTCTCACAAGGGTAAACACCAGAGATGGGGGTAGGGACGATTAATGAATCTTTAACTATGGAAGTTTCCAGGGATATGAAGTGAAGTCAGAAAAGACTGTCAGCCAGAGTTGGGGGCATTGAGGATTACCAATCATAGAAGACCAAACAGTCATAGAAGACCCCACAGCAATAATTCTACAATATTCATCAAAGAAAACTATAAAATAACATACCTTAACTCTGGCAAAGTGCAGCTCACTGCCCATCAACATCTATTCATTTTCTTAAACCTACCCCTTTCAAAAATACAGCTCTTTCCTTTTAAGACTATATATCTATGAAGGCATCCCTCTTTCCTTTTTCCCCCTTTCTCAATAAACTTAATAAGCTGCCATGTGCTGATGGATGGGAGTATCCACTGAATTCTTTCTCAGAGGGACCAAGAAACCACACACACTAAACCCTATCATCTGAACAGTTTTGTCATCCCAAAAATGAAGTCATCTCAGTCTTTCCTAATTCTTTAGCCAGTCACAGCAGAAGTTGTGCAAGGTAATAAGGCACATACTCAGAGACAAACTGAAGCTAATCAGACTGCACTGGGTCATGAGAAACACTCACCAGATTTGAATATAATTCTTGTACAGGTTCCTCCTGTATCCCCTTATCACCCCATCACCATATGTGAAACCAAGATCATGCCAAGATCATGTCACATGCACTGGGCTCTCCAGTAGTGCCCTATTACCCACAGGTCCTCGCAAGCTTCATCAAGTGCTATCTCTCCAGAGGCAGAAGAGAGCATGGAGCACTATCAAAGAGCAAGGCACGTCCATCCCACCCAGGCCAGCACATCCTGGCTGGTCCTCTGGCAGCACAGTAGCCAGGAGACTCAGATACGGGTAGCAACTTCTCCTAGTTCTCTTCGACACTACTCAGTGGAAGTGAGCACGCTCCCTGTTTGGGAACCCTTTACAAAATGGGCTATTTCCAATCTAACATTTTGGAAGGGAGGAGATACTCACCAATGGCTGCAGACGACCACCTGTCATGTCACCCAATTTCTGCCAGTACTGCCACTACCTTAACAACCGCCCCCATGCCCAATTAAAAAACCCATCTGAACACATTTTTCACTATCTATTAAAATTTTAAATCTGCATGACCCTATATATAGTCCAGCTTCCTGTCATCTATCCTTGAAACACAATTTGTATAAAATTGTATACACTTAGAATGTCCAGCAACAGAAAACTTGGTAAAATATTGTCTATATCCAAGCTGTGAGATTTTACAAAGTTATGAAGAAAACTGAGGTAGAGACTGCCAAAACAACCCGGGGTTTAAAAAGTCATGGCCTATAACATGGATGCAAGTAACAAACATGGTGAGCAAAAGAGGGACATAAAACTGTTTGCTAAGATTCTAAGATTTTGTCCTCATACAGAGGACAAAAACTGACAAAATAACTTTCAGTTTATGAAAATTCACCAAACTGTTAAACCATGAAAATTACACTACACTGTACTTACACTTCTATTACATGTTTGGAAAAGAGCAAAACTATCTTAGGTTAAGAACACTAAATATTTCTATATGAAGATAGGTAAAATGTATAGAAAGACAAGTACCAGCCTAAGAAGGCTCAGTTCTGGAGGGGATTCAGACCAACTCTTCTAGTCCCCTACTCTCCAAGCCCCAGAAAAGATGAACCCTGATCCCCTCTATCCTCAGGGCACAGAGAAGCTGAACCTCCTCATAAGGCCTGGACCACAAGGCTCCCCATGTCCAGCCCATGACAGCAGTTCCAACGGAGATCCTGGTCTGCCGTTTTTTTGAGCATTTGATAGGAATGTCAAATCCTGAGAAGAGAAGGAAACTCCCAAAAAGTACATAAAGAGTGTTCTAACCCATAGTTACCAACCCAGAGCTCTGAAAACTCATGCATGCTTTCTGAATCAATGGAGATGGGTGATCAGGGAGGACATGGGTTTGTCCACAACACTATACATTAAAAGGCATTCATCCCTGAAGACATCATGCACCACTAGACAAGCCAGATGGAGAAACATCCTGGCATCAGTGTTGAGAGTCAGCTTCCAAGTCAGTCTCCTAATTTCATTGGTTCAGGTCTAGGAGACAAGCAGGGTCCCCTCCCTCTTCTCAGATAGACAGACAACAGCTGGTCTGGTCACGTATTCCAAAATGTTGGGCCACACACCCCAGGAAGCAGGCTCCTCCATTCTCCAGCCAAGGGCTTGGGTTTCCAACTAGCCTTCCTTTTCCTTCCCACGTACTAATTTTAGCCTCCTTGGTTGTCAGAGTGGAACTGAAATAGTCGACATAGGAAGGTTTGCAAATGAGCAGGAGCTCACCTCACAAAAGACCTGAGCTCCAGCCCAGAAAACGACCAAAGAAAAGTTCACCATGTGGCATGCTGGGCCCCTAGAGAAGAGCCCCTGGGAGAAGAGCCATATATCTGCAGTGGGGCAGCCTTCCTTTCTAACATTGCTCCCAGAGATCATGTGTCCATGAATGAGAACACGCAGTTAAGGTTGCTAGGTCCTGAGGGAGTCTGAAAAATGCACACATGTGTGCACAGAGACTGGAATAGCCAGAGCAAAGCACAGGGCTGTCCAAAGGTGAGAAACCATGTTAATAATGGGCCAGAAGGCGGTGTGGCTGACCCCTGAAAAACCCCAGCCTACATTATCTGATCGTTTTTAATGCCTCTCGCTGTTTCAGGCAGAGATATCACTGATTCAAAAACAATGACTCAGAAGAAGGCAGTAGCATGTCCTCTCCTCCATCAACAACCCATCCCCCCCAACAACATGGACAGCCAGGAGTGGTACCACCAAGATCTCAAGGAACAGGCACCTGTCAGGCTGGAACAGGTTTGTGAGTCTGATGGAGAAATAACAAAAAGGAAGCCCCAAACAAGGAGGGGGTGTCTATTTTGGAATAAAGATAGTAGTGATAGAATAATAAGGGGAGGGAAGAAAATGAATTGTGAGAAGATCCCTTTGGAAGAAATCTCAATCCCATGAACCAACTCCTTTTTAAAAAGCCCTTCATCACATACCAGTAACGTGGAATATGAGAGTGGCGCTTTGAAGGCTGTTTCTTCCCACCCTGAGCAGCTTGTAATCAGTTCCCAGTGCAGCAAGCTGTGTCCTACCGAGATCCGAGATCCGGATCAAAGAGCAGCCCCTCAGGAAGTCTTCCCAAGCAGGGCTGGGAATAGGTCAGGGGAGAAGTAGAGCACAAACACCCAGGCTGCCAGTCAGCCAAACCCAGCAAACAGATGCCCAAAGAGATCAACCCTTTCTGCCAGGGCGTCTAGTGCCGGCACCTGGCGCCCACAGCTCTACCCACAACACCTACCAGGTCCAAGGAGGAAGCCTGGCCTGCCCTCCGATTCCCTGAAGACAGGACAGAGACCTGCACGCATACCTTTGGGAAGAGGCTGCCCCCCTGCCCTGGCGTCCCTGGGCGCAGAGCTCCAGGCCCATACCCGCTGTGGCTCCTCAGGGCGCCACATGGCTGGCCCACTCAGGGAAAGAGGGGAAAGGGCATGCCCCAGTCCTCCCACAACCTGGGCTGCTATCGGCCGGCAGGGCGGCCTCAGCTCCAGCGGCTCCCAGGTAAGCAGACAAGGGCTGCTGGCCAGCACCGAGGCCCCAGCAACAGCCACTTCCTGACATTCTGTGTGTGGGGGAGGGAGAGGCACAAGTGCAAACCTCAAGGCAGCGGTCAGAGGCGGGTGGGCGGGTGCAGGCAGGCAGGCTGCCTGGCCACCCACAACCACCGCCTCCCTGAAACACGAACCACTCCTGGGAAAACTCAAGGACGCCAGGATTCTCCTCGGTAGCCAGCACACCAAACCACCAATTTCAAATTAAACTCACAAGCTGAGCAGGTTTGCTTCCCTAACTCTTAGGCATCTCCTAAGCACGGAGAACCCAGCCTCCCACCCTGAATATGATGGGAGGAGTGGAATGTGCCTTTGAGCCCACCTACCACAACCTGTCTCTTTAAAAGCACAAGAACACACTAGTTCAGAGGGTCTCGACCTCTGGTGATTCTACATCCCCTCCACCCAGGACATCTGGCAGAGTCTAGAGACATTTTCAGTTGTGATAAGAAGTGTTACTAGCATTTAGTGGGTCGAGGCCAGGGATGCTACTAAACATCCTATGATAATGCAAGCCAGCTCTCCCCCCACCTGGTGCCCACCTTCACGGTGCATCCACACACGACAAAGAATCACTGAGTCCAAACTGTCAATAGAGTCAAGAGCACTGAGAAACCACCCTGCCTGAGAGCTGTCTCCCTAGAGTCATTCTCCAAATTATTAACCCAGACCAGTTCCCCACGAGCCTCCCGATCCCAGTCTTTGGTAAAAGGTCAGCAACTGGAAGTGGATTAACTCTGGTTTTGGTCCCCACCAGCACAACCCTGAGCTCCCACAAACAAGCTGAATTTGGAGAGGGCTTCTTGGAGGAGACCAAGGCTGGATCACAAAAAGCAGATATTAAAAAAAGGAGCCATGTCAAGTGGCTAAAAGAGGGTAAGTAGAGGCAGCAAGGCAGGAATGAGCACGGTACACCCCAATGGACAACAAGCTACCCTTCAAGATTGGCACAATGAGTATGTGCAGAGCAACACTTCACAAGTCCAACCCAGAGGCCACAAGTTCCTGCTATCAGAGCAAAACCACAATTGCGTATGCATAATTTGTGCACACATGAACATACATACACATATTTGTATCTTCCTAGAAGAACAGTCCACAGCTTTCACTGGATTCTCGGAAGTGCCCCTTACAAGGGCCGCGATAACAGGACGAAGGCTCTTCACCGGGCTCCAGTAAAGGCAGTTCTTGGCAGCGCCAAGGACAGTCCAGGCACTGCTGGGGATTTCCAATGGCCAGAAAGTCCTAGCAGGATCTTACAACACAGAGGGCGGTACAAGCTGTGAGAGGTCAGGGGTTCCAGATCTTAAGTTTTCAACCAGACACAGGGTCTGGGCACAGGGCAATTTTCTCACTTGTCCACCTTGGAAAACCCTGCAAGAGTTGAGGAAGGTACCCACTTCTCCCAAAGAGCAGCCCAGTCAACCAGATAGGGTATGTCCAGCAGGAACAAAGTCAATGAGCCGAAAAAATCTTTCCAGAGGAGGGACAATAATGACCCTCTGGTCTGTGTCCTTGACAGCTACCACTATGCTGGAACAGAGGGTCACTTCACTCATCACACACACACACTTCTCCCCTAAGGAATGGACAGTATCTCTGGATTAAAGAATTGTTAACCTATAAGGACAGCCTGGTAGAATCAGGCCCACCCTTCCTGATCTGAAGATGAGGAGTCAGGTTCTCCTCCCAACAGTGACTCCCAACACTCTACTCAGAACACTTCCCTTCCTGAAGTCCAGGGAACAGACAAATGTCAGGTGTTCTTATGGGATACACAGATACGTGTGCGCTGGATGTCTGCTCTAATCTCGACATAAATGTCTACTCTAATAAAACATAAATGACTTGTTTCCCAAGGACACTAGGTCAGACACAAAATATGAAAGACTTAAGAACTAACTGAAAACTGACCTTGTAACAAGTACCACATTTTTATGACAGCATAACTTCTGCCTTTTCTTCTCTGCCTGCACTATCCAATATGGTAGCCTACAGATCACTGGTGGAAAACGTAGAAAAATCAATAAGGAATGTCTATGTAAAAATTTCTACATAGAAAATGTACAAAAATATGCACTGAATTTTCAAGATAGTACAAAAAAAGAAAATGTTTTAACAGCAATGATGTGTTAAAATAATTTATTAATTTGCATAGAGTAGTTTAAATGAAAGATATCAGGCCCGTGGCACAGCCTGTAAGTGGAAGCCTAGGAAGCCACGGCTGGGGCCAGGGATCGTGGCTTAAGTCCTGCCGGGGGCATGCAGCAAGACCTAGTCCCAAAAAATTAGCTGGGTGTGGTGGCGCACACCTTAAGTCCAGCTAGCTGGGAAGCTGAGGCTGGGGATTGTTTGGGCCTGTGGTACCCCAAGCAACGTGAGCCTGAGGTTCCACAGGCAAAAATAGCAAGACCTAGTCTCAAATAAATAAATAAATAAACGAATGAATGAATGATATCGTTAAAACTTTACTTGTTATGAACTGAATGTCTATAATCTGCCCCCACCCCACTCCAAATTCATGAAGATCCAATGCCCAATAAGATGGTATTTGGAGATGGATGCCTTGGTAGGTAATTCGAGTAGATAATGAGGATGGGACCCTCTTGATAGGAGTTAGTGGAAGAGAAAGAGAAAACAATCTGCCCACCAGCAGGAGGAAAGGTAACATGAGGACACAGTGAGAAGGTGGCCATCAGATCCTCAGCAGGCCCTGACCGTGGTGGCATGCTGACCTAGGTTCCCAGTTTCCAGAACTATGAGGAAAATAAATTTTGATGTTTAAGACACCTAGACTATGGTATTTTGCTATGGCAGCTCAAGAAGACTACTTGTTTCTTTTTCCCTTTATTAACATGATTACCAGGAAATTTTAAGTTATGCATATGCTTCACACTATTTCATTTGGACAGTGCTGTTCTAGATCTTCTACTACAGGAGAACTATGTGCCACAGAGTCATTCTAAACAGTAAGCCAGGAGATTGAAGGAAAGATATCCATGAAGCCAAAGGCAGTAAGGGTTAGTTCTGTCCCCTGAGGGCAGCTCTTCCCATATTTCCTCAGGTGTCAGAGCAGTAGGCGCTAGAGGACTGGCTGGTATGACCACACAACACCCAGGGACCCCCACTTTCCCACCTTCCTCCCAGACTGGAACAGAGGTCTTGGATTCCAGTCTAACTCCAGCTGTTCCACCTGGTATACTTACAGAGTATACCAGGCACTGCCCATCTAGGAGGGGTAAGACAAAGATAGGAGGAGAGAAAGTCCTTTTAAGGGGCAACCCCACCCTGCCCGGTATAATCAGGGAGGAAGGAGAAAGTAGTGAGGACTGAGAAAAGTTAAAAAGAAGGTTCCCAGGCCCCAGGTCTGAGAGTGCCCTGTCCTGGGACTAAGACCCATATGTAGGCCTGGACTTGAAACAGCCCAGGCCCATCCAAGTGGGTCTAGAGAATGCCAGGTGGATTGTTCTGTGCCTATTCATTAAGTTGACTTGCTGCAGCGGACTTCGCGCTGCAGGCCAATGCTTTTCTTTCACTTCAGAGGCTAGCTCTTGGGGAAAAGTATCTCAGCGCAGCACTTAAAAGGAAGAAGTGCAATAGGAGAACAAGTTCAGTAAGACCACCACTTTGTCTCAACCACAAAGGAAATGAAATGACTCAAAGAGAACCACAGCTCCAAAAAAGATTCCCCCTTCCACAGAGCACTTAGATACCAATGAAGGGGTGGGTCTCTGTGCTCTGGTCCCTGCTCGCAGACTACAAAGACCCACAAGGAGAACTCACTTATCTTGGATATAGACAGCTAAGTCACACTGCAAAGGAGGCGGGTAGACTGGAGGTGGGGAGGGCATGGAGATCCCCATCCCCACCCCCGCAGCAGCAAGGGGATCCCAGCCCCGCCCCACCCCAGCACGCCCAGCCCCGCCCTTCGCGGGTTTCCCAGACTCCGCGATGCTGCCACCGCGGGCAGCAGGGGACCCGCGCTGAATGTGTAATGGGGGCTGGGAACAAAGACTCGCAGGACCCGGCGCCCCGACCGTTCCAGGTTTCTCTCCGGAGCTTCAACGCGCGACTCCCCACACCTCCCAGGGCTTCCCGGAGCCATCCGACCCCAAGCGCGGAGCGCGTTCCTACTCGTACACCTAAGTTGGGCGCGTCCTAGCACCCCTGGAAGACGGAAATAGGCGTTTCGGCCCTAGGGGGGAAAAGCCTTCTCTACGAACTCCATGTGGATACAGTCGCACCCACGTACTCTCAACCCCACGCGCGCGATGCGAACGCTAGCCCCGCGGGTCACCCACCCCCGCCACGTGCTTCCAGGAGGCCAGAAGGGACAGGAACCTGTTGGTTTCCCTACTCTTTCCACCTGTCCTCCCAGGCGCCCCAAACAAAGCTGTCCCGCGAGGTGCCCGCACCTCGCATCCGGAGACCGCAGCAAGAAAAGCGGACTCAGGTGGGAGCCGGCGCCAACGGCCCGCCGGGCAGGGACACACCAGGCAGACCCGGGTGGGATAGGGTGTGAAGTGACTTCGGGCTGTGTGCACCAGCCCCCTTCATTTCAGGAGACACAGTTACCCTGAGGGAGGTGCTGCCCTGCCCCCCACCCCCACGATCTAGCCACCCCCAAATTAGATCTGCCCGCCTCGCTCGGCCACCTTCCCCGCACTCCGGTTTTCTCGCTCTCCTTGCGTTCAGCGCACTCGGGTGGCCTGAACTCGGGGCTCTAGGGTCCGGGCCCAACCAGCGGCTCGACTCCGCGAACCCGAGCCCGACAGATCGCCGCACAAATTGCTTCCCCAAGATGAGCGAGCGGGGCTCTCAGCGCACCCCTAATTCCCCACCCCGGGAGGTGCCAGCAGGGTGCAGGTGGCCCGGCTCGGAGGCCACAGGCCCGCCCTTTGTTGGTAAACACCGCGCGGCTCCAGAGGCCGGCCCCGCGCGCCCTCCCCGCACCCCCAAGCCGCGCCCCGTCCTTACCCGCGCACAGCGATCCCCAGAGGAGGGCGAGGGCCGCCCAGGGCGCCGTCATGTTCCGCGGCGCCGCCCCGCGGACACCCGGAGCCCGCGGGCAGGGCCGCGCGGCGCTCCCGGGGCGCGCAGGGCCCGGCGGCGGCTGCGCTCTCGTTCCCGCTCCTTCCTTGGGTCCGTTCCCCGCGCGCTTCTTGC